>CM040433.1:37131456-37147690 GCA_022702705.1 Papilionanthe hookeriana x Papilionanthe teres | reverse complement strand
CCCTACCGTAAACCCCACTACCATCACCCCTTCACTGCCGTAACCCCTACCAATCTCCCCCCGTTGCCGTAACACCCACCGCTAGCCCTCACCCTCCCAGCAGCCATCCACATATCATCAGCTCTCCGCTTTTTCTGTGGCTACCTAGTGGCCCACTTGTTTTCCTCCACCTACTCGACTTATCAAATCCAAGCCCTGTTTGATGTCCTACCATCACACAACCCACCATAACTTCTATCTTCCTACAAAATGCAGTGCCACCACCTCCTTCCACCAAATCTACCTATTAGCCAACCGCATCCACACCCCTTCGCTGTTGCCTGAGGGTGTTCTTTTATGTTTATTATTGTTTATTTCCTGTTTTGAAGAGTCGTCGTTGTAACCCATTTAGATTTCAACAATAATAATCTTGTTCCTATTATGGTTTGGGTTTAAGACCAGTTTCAGCCTGGCTTAATGCGGCTTGTTTGCACCTCTGTGAATTTACAACTAAACCTTATAAATGTGTCATAGGAAAAATTTAAATGACCCTTAGAGTGCACGCAGAAGCATTGTAGCGAGAGCACTTTGCGCGAAGAATTCATTACGGATAAAGTGACCTATTTATTTATTTGTCTTCTGATTGTTTATGGACAATTGGCCATTACGCTCGTGTTGCGATAAAGCGATCATACTTAGTGTCGTGCGCTTAAAAGTTTGGAAAGCGTTCTTTTGGAAATTTAATTTAATTTATATATACGCATTGATTTTTGAAAATAAAATTTTAAATTTCAAAATATGAGAATTTGGAAAGGACGGATCGATTCGTTAAGTGGTTTGAATGAACGAGCGAAATATTGCGAGTAACGCATCTATCTAGAAGAATAGACGTCCTCTTGTGATATCGTCTCAATCGAAATAAGCGCGAAATTCGTGATATCAGTTACGATCTACGAACGCTTTTATGTGGACAAATAAATTCACTATTTAATACGAAGAATTAAACGGGTTTATATTATACGAGGTCTTTAAAACTCACTTATGAAATGACACTATAGTTAATTCACCTCCGGATGACTAGAAATCAGCACAGAAGCTCTCGATTTAGATCTCGGGTTCTATCTTCACGAAGTCGAAAGGTAGGGTTTCCGACGAAATTTGAGAGTAGGAAATCCGATAGGTGAAGGGCGCGAGGAGGAACGATTATTTCGGAGTCGAAGGAAGAAGGGTAGGGGATGTCGCGAGATCTCGAGGAGGACGCTCGAGGACGTCGGACTATCTAAGGTTGGGCTTTACATTTTGGAAAGGAGTTTATTTTAATTTCAATCATACGAGTTAATTATAGGGATTACGCTTGCATAATGCTAGCTATCTATCTACGCAAAAGACGGGAGGGTTTACGTCGTATAAGGCGGCAACCATCGGAAGCACTAAGCGGATTAGGGCTCATATTGCACGAAGGGGTGTGCTGAGGCCTAAAAGAGAAGGTGAGGGTTTATGTCGCACGGGGTGGACTCTCTCGAAGCACAGAAGCTTGTTGTTTAAGCTAAGGAATGGGTTTTCTTGAAGGAGATACGGAGTTTTCTTTGAAGAAGATGAGCCGTCTTGCCGCCGTGCTTCCATGCTCTCACGTCGTTGCGAGATCGCGATTTAAGTTTAAGTTTTGAATTAAAGTTGACGTACGAATTATTTTTATTTTCGAGTGAATGTGTCTGGCCATGACGATAGTAAAGAAAACCGTAAACGGGTGTCACGAGCGGTATACTAAACTAAACGGAAACATCTTAAGCTGAACGAGAAACATGCTTAGCGGAATACGTCGTCGAAAGTAAACATGCTTGAGACGAGTGTATGCTGAAAGTAAGCGAGCTATCTTAGCGGTGAGAGTGCGAAGAAAGTAAACGTCTTAAGCGGGTAAGAAGTACGAAAAATGTAAAACATCCCGAGCGGTATATGTGCTTGAAAGGAAAACGGCTGTATAGCAGGAGTAAATCTTTAAAGGTAAAGCGAAGTGCGAGAGTAAAAGAAGTAGAGGCTATGTCGTAGAGATGCTAGTATGTCCGACTTATCACTCGATCTTATTGCTTGCTTGCTTTATTATTATTTTATATGTTTTTTTTTTTTATTTATTTCTATGAAGATTTATTAGCGGAGAAAGAAGCGGGGAGTAGTAGTAGGTGAAAGCAAGCACTAGTTAAACGAAGTCTTCTGAGTAGAAAGAAAGTAAAGTCGAAAACTCGATAGTAAAAAAAACGAGAGAAAATGGCGAAAGCGAAGAAAATCGCAAAAGAAAGAGGAAACAAGTAAAGCCGTAGGAAACCACGAGAAAATGCGAAAGAAATCGCAGTAAAGCCTACGAAGTGTCCGTAAGCGCGGTGGTGTTTCGGACTCGGAACATCTTAATATCCGGACTTGAGTGCTTGACTCTTATCCGACTTTCTGCGAAGGCGATCCTGTCCGACTCGAATAGCCAGTAGTGGACTTTTGTAAATTTTTTTACACATTTCATTTTTGGGTTTTAAATGCAATAGCTATAGGTAAGTAAATTTGTGTAGTAGTGGAGGTAATTTTGTATTTTCGAACACATGTATTTTTGTTTTAAAACGTTTCGATCAGCGGGTTGATCTGCACAATAGGATAGAGTTCTGACTTTAGGCTGTCGACGGTAGAAACCGAGACGGTCGAATGGTTCGTGACTCTGCTCTACTCTCTGCAGTCTACGAGACAGGCGGCCGGTCCCATGGCTCTCGTAATTTTCTCGTTTTGCGGTATAAATGATGTCACGCCGTATTACGAGCGCTTGACTGATGGCCCATATATAACCGAGGAGGTTATATATGCACGCTACAGTGTCCAGTGTATGTGTGTGGATTAAGCGACAAACGAGTGAAAGCAGGGACGAGGGGTCGAGGAAAAGGAGAGAAAAGACAAGTAAATCACTGCGGACTCCGACAATGCCTCACGTGTCACATAAAAAGGACTAAAGGCAGCCTCGACACTCTCGGAGAATGTGAGGAGTAGACACTAAGAACACACTCACTATTTTCACGAATAGCGGTAAAATCATAAATAAAGATAAAAAAAAATGAAGTAAAATAAAGAAAAAGGCAATCTCGCTGCTTTGCCCGGATCGCGAACACTAGCTCACTTAAGCCAGGAGAGCTATCACGAATTCAAGATTTGCCCTTTACTTTCTCTTTTCTTGCTTTCTTTCTTTCGATTTTCATAAAATTCGAGAGCTTTAAACGAGTGTGAAACGAGGCCGATCGATTCGACACTAATTCGTCATATGATTGCCACAATTCAAGCACTTGCATGATTTCCTTCATCAATTTCGACATTTAACCATCAAATATTGATTGAGGCGAGTAAGAAATGTGCCTTCCTCCATCCAAATCATCTCGCAAGTGTAGCAAGAAATAAGAAGGAAACAAGTATCACCACACGTATTAAGGTTCTCGGCTAGAAACAAGTATAAAAGGAGGCGGCTAAGGCCCCCGACAAGCTTGACTATCATCATGAAGCTCACGGCCAAGCCCGACAAAAGACGATAAGATAAGGCTTCACGATTCATCGCACGCAAATGAAGCTCGCGGCGAGGCTGACAAGCGGCTCACACTTCGTCTCGACACAAAGCCGAAAATCCGAGCCCCTTAAGGGTCGGAGCCAGCCCATACCGAGCCAAAGCAGATTCTTAAACTTTGCTAAAACACTTTCAAAAATTTAAGCTCAAACCCTTCTTGAATTAAGCCGGTAGTGAACCACGATGGCCTCCTCCGGACTGCTTTGGAAAAACCCTCAAAATCGAAGCTCGAGCATATAGTCCGGCAAGCCTCGACAAACACCGAAGTTGGACTCACACAGAGCCCCCTACAATGTTGTAGGAGCAGTATCGAGACGGCAACAAATAAAGTAACAAAAGTGCCCCGAACCAAGTCTTAGAAGGGACAAAATCGGCAAAAACGAAACGATAAAAAGAGGGGAAAGATCTCACTCAAATCCAAATCCAAATGCCGTGAAAGAGGGCGGTGCAAGAAGCGACGATGACAAAAAAAGAAAAAAATAAAGCGATCCCGATTTCGAGTGCGAAAGGGGCTAGGCGCTATCTGACAAAACACAAAACGAGCGACGACGAGGCTTGAAACGACCACTAAAAAAAAACGAGAGAAGGAAAAAACAGCAAAACTCAAACAGTCCAGAGAGAGTAGCAGGGGGAGGGCGGGACCGAGAATACTGAAAGCCACGAAGACGACCCAAGCTCTTTTTAGAATGAAATAGAATTTACTTTTAAACAAGATCACAATGAGCCGAGACGGGGCTAAAAAAAAAAAAAAACTCGACTAAACATCAAAGCTTGAGCAAGCGTTTATACATCCTACGTATCAAGCATAAGCCTTAATGTATTTCGAATGAAAATGAGCATAGAGTTCTTTTTAAATCAACTTAAATCTTTCACTGACATGCTCTTTGGTAAAGAAAGAGGTAAGAAGAGCGAAAGCGAAGCTCCACATGCATATATAAAACTAAACAAACCATTCCATGCTCCACATCGAGTTAGAGTGAGTAAAGAAGAGAGAGAGCGATAGCATGCCACTTTAATCATGAAGCCATGTCCATGCTTTAAGGAAAACAACGTGTATATAGCATCGAATATAAAAGTTAGAGCTAAGGGAATTCATACCTCGATGAGAACTCGAGCAAACCCACACCACGGCTCGACAACGATAAACAAACGGCGCGGCCGGGACTCGAAATCGAGCGACCGACTCGGGGAGAACCGCGGAGTAGCGGAGAAAAAGGAGAGGGAGGAGGAGAGGAAAGTAATAGCGGCCCGCTCGAAACTATCCAGCCTAAACGACTTCACCAAAATCGCCAGGCCTAGCACCTCTCGAAATGAGGTTTTTATAGCCGGCCTCGAGGAGAAGAGGAAGAAGAAGCGGTTCCACTTGCACAGGCGTCTCGGCGGGGAGAAAGAGGAGAGGGAGAGAGTGGCGACAAAGTCGGCGAAAAGGGCGACGATGGAGGCGGGGAAGGCCGAAGGGGCCTGCGTGAGCGGGTCGCCGGGGGAAGTGGCGAGAAGGTACGGGGACCGAGGTCGGAGCTCGCGCGGGAGCCAGAGAAACGGGATCGGGACCGGGAGAGAAAAGAAAAAAGGCGAGCCCGGATGAGAGAGTGGGGTTAGAGTTTAAAAATGGGATTTTTTTTAAATAGGAAAAATAAGGATTTATTTAATAAAAATTGGTAAAATTTCGCGTCGCGGGTTCGCGCTCCAAACACGACAAGTTATACGTGCTTCACGAAGTAAATTCGACGTCCGGACGCGATGGCGCGATCCGTTTCGCGATCAGGGTCGTTCGGAGAAGCCTCGTCGCGGTCGAGTCGAAAGTGCGTCGAGTCGATTTCGTCGAAGTCGGCCTTGATGGCGCTCGTTCTGGCGTTCGACACCGATGCTGATCGTCGGCGAGAATTCGAAGACGTCGAGGCTGGGGCTCGAGGAATTTGTGCTCGGTGGTGCGGAAAGTGTGCTGTGAAGCTGCTGCTAGGTCAGGTGGTCTCATAGGAACTCGATTTGGAGTCACAATGCTAATTCCGACCTACTGAGTTTGTGAGCGAGGTCGGGAATTCCGTCCGGGATTCCAAAGAGTGTCGAAGTGGTTTCGAGCGTTCTAGGACGAGGTGGGTCCAGTCTTGAGATCTAAGATCGTCGGGGAAGCTCCAAAAGCTAGAACCACAGATCTAGAGGAAGCTCAAGCCTCGACGAAAGTGAGTCGACAATCTAAGTACGTTCGAACTTGAAAGCAAATACCGATTATAAAACATTACGAAAATAAAGATAGAATCGCATTTAAATTGTGAGTAGCATGTTATCAAAATTTAAAAATATTATTAAAATAACAATTAATAATACGATAACATTATTTTTAAAATACGGACGGTGTATGTCACGAGATAAACCGTCTTGTAGGAAACTCTCACGTGCCGATCACTCGTGGTGGTAGAATCTTTGAGCCCATCTATCACCTAAAATAATCATAGTTTTATGTGATTTTCCTTGGGCACATATAAAATTATCTCCTGTAGATATGTGGATGTCGTGAAGTAAGTAAAAAATATTATAGTCCATAGTAGCAGTGCAATCCTCTGGAGGTACGAGAAATCCTCGAGCTTATCTTTCCTGAAGGCTTTAAAAAACATATCTTTAAATATAATACTACTAAAAATCAATAACAGAAGGAATTAATTAAAGTTTTATGTAGCTGTAAGGTCTCGGAGAACTCAGTTTTAAACTAATGAATGCATTCTTATATAGAAGGCGTAGATTTTATAAAAAAGATTCTTAGTTACGCTTTAACTCATATAATACAGAAACATGTAGTATCGCGTATACGTATCATCACGAAAAGGGCATCTGAGGAATCTAAAAAACCACAGCCATTGAAAAAGGAGATGAACCTTGGTTGCGCTTTGTCGGGATTTCACATGTGATCTCGGCCTATAACGACGTATAGGTAATTAAGAAGACACCATGGGTCGAACTGTCTTATCATAGACCTTAAAAAAAATGCAATATTTATGAGACATATATTACCCACGGTTGCCTCATCGGCCATCCAAGTGGGAGAACAATACGCACAAATGGAAAATAAGTACATATTACTTGCAAAAAAAATTGATACAATGAATATCAAATGCATAAGAAACAGAAATATACATTACTTGTATAAAATATTTTGATACGATAAACGTGTGAATCGTTTCAACAACCATTACTGATAAACAAAATAAAAACTAACGTTTTCTCCAGTCACCCTCCAACTTAGCTAGACCGTAATTCATTTTCTCGAACTTTATCATATCGCTTGCATCTATCTCATCTTGAGTGCGGGTCTCGGACACATCATTTTTGACTCGTGATGAAGATCGTATCAAGAGCAGTATTCATATGCGCTCAGCAAAGGACATGTGAATAATCCTCATTCGCTATACGGATATCGGTGTGATTGCTTGAGAAAAGGTCGCACAATTCGGCCCTCTTTGTTGAAATAGATTCGCTCTATTTACGATTCGACCTCACGGAGGCGAATGTTGCCAAAATATTATTTTTGTATTTTTATCTCGCATTACGGATGAACCTATCCTTTTGATCTTAACTATTGTGTATACTAGCATGAAAAAACTAATCGATAAAATTTTAGTGCACAAAAATATTACTCTAGCTCAAATAAAAAAAGGAATGTCACAAATCATTAACAATGTCTTTTCACACCAACAAATCAAAAGCACCACTACCACCGTCACACACCAACACATCAAGACACTAACACATCCATAACATCACTACAATCACCATGACACAACACATCCACAACACTACTAACACCAACTCAACACCGTAACACCTCCACAACACCAACACATCCACAACACTACTACCACCAATTCCACACACCAACACCTCCACACCACCTCTACACACCACTTCCACACACCAACACATCCACCAACACAAACACAACCACACAAACCACAACCTCCATCAACCACAACCTCCACACACCAACCACCATACACTTCAACCTCCTCAACAACACACAAACACATCTACCATCACCAACACATCCACAACCACACACCAACCGCCACCACCTCACCCACACACGCACATCCAACACACATACACACCATCCATCCTACACCATCACCTCCACCTCCACATCCACACACCTACCACCCTACACTGCCACTTCTACATCCTTCAACACAGACACATCCACCTCCACATCCACCACATTAAAACCACAATCCCACACCAACAAAGGTATAGTGATTAAGCAAACAAAGGACCATAATCCACCATCAACCGAAAGGCTCCCCTATGCACGTATTTTCACTCTAAATCAAGAACATAAAAGAAAAACATAAAACCGAAATCCAACATCAACCAAAAACCAACACTCATTTCCAAGTCATTGCAACACCTCCACATCCACCACATTAACACCACAATCCAACACCAACAAAGGTATGGTGATTAAGCAAACAAAGCACCATAATCCACCATCAATCGAAAGGCTCCCCTATGCACGTATTTTCACTCTAAATCAAGAACATAAAAGAAAAACATAAAACCGAAATCCAACATCAACCGAAAACTAACACCCATTTCCAAGTCATTGCACGTGGGATTCCCAAAAATCCCAAAATTTAACATCAACCGAAAATCGAAGAAGCATACGCATTTGCCAAATCAAAACCACGAAATTCTTGAGCACAGAGAACCACAATATAAGCATTACCCAACACGAAGAGAACCACCGCACAGAGGAACCCATGGTTTCTCGGGCATAAAGGCTTTAGCAAAATCAAAAGCCACACCATAGTTGGCGTAAAGATTGCCTAGCAGAAAGAAGAACCACTGCACAGAGGAACTACCGCAAAGAGGAAACCTTAAAAATCTCGAGCACATAAACATTTCCAAGATAAAAAACAAGAACATAGTTAAGTTAAAGATTACCCAAAATTGAAGAGGAACCATCGCCAGAGAAACCTCAGCTTAGATGAACTTCAATAAAAAAGTACCACACGAAGAAGAACCACCGCACATGGATCAAAAGGTCCAAACAGAGCTATAGAGCAGAGAGAGGAGAGGGAGAGGAACTCACCGCAACAATTAACCCAGAGAAGCGAGAGAGAGAGACACACACAACGCTGTTCGTGAGAATCGCGAGAGAGAGGAGAAAGGGGAGTTAGGCCACTTATCATGAGAGAGGCAGCACAGTGAGGCTTGTGTAAGAAAAGAGGGGTAGCCCCGTCACATGTATACGAAGGAACACATTCTTATAAGCACAGCATTGGAGAATCCAAACGAGAGAGATTCGCTTTCCTTAGCTGCAATGCCCCCTAATCGCTGCCCTAAACGGGCTTTTTAGAGTCCAGTAGAATTTCAATGAGACGTGGTTGATGAGTAACTACAAACATGACCGTGGATAAAGTTGCAAAACGGTGTTGATTTTCTACTTATTCTTTGGAGGATTTACATACATAGCACTCACCTCATAATTTTTTACAAATCGAACACCTAAACTTCAATTTCTACATACATGCCACTTACCTATGTATGAAAAGGTGTATTTCACTTTTAAAAGTTAAAATAGTGGTATTTCTAATTTGATATGAAATATTTGGGTAGTATAAATGTAAAACACATAATTTAGGTGTTAGATATGTGATATGTAAATACATAAGAATTGAGTGGTATGTATGTAAATGCGCCCCCCACTTCTTTTTTGCTGTTCCTGCTGGAGAGTGCTTGATATTTATGTTCAATTTTTCATCTTATTGTTCTGCATTATTCATGTTTCTATCAGGAAAGGCATGACTTGTAAGAAGAAATTAAAATGATAAGATGTGGTACAATACTTTGGATGACATTAAACATTCGTCTTTGGTCTCTTGACATTTTTTTTTTCAATTCTTTTAAAGGTAATTTAGCTTCTATGTTCTCTAAAAAGCTTCGTGATGCCTGATAGATTTTATATTATAATATTTCTCCGATGGCGCTACCAATTCCATTATTGATTTCTTCTGCAGGCATTGCTGAAGTTGGAGTTATGATGGTGACCACAATCCTCGTAACCATCATCATGCTTCTTATATGGCAGATAAACGTCTTCCTCGTATTTTGCTATCTTATTTTCTATCTGGGCTTCGAATTTCTCTTCTTCTCTTCAGTCTTGGCTGGAGCGAGAGATGGAAGCTGGGTTTTGTTGTTATTTTCTGCCGTCTTGTTCATGATTATGTCTATATGGAATTATGGCAGCAAAATGAAATATGAAACGGAAGTTAAGCAGAAATTATCAATGGATTTAATGCTGAAACTAGGTTCCAATCTTGGCACTATTAGAGCCCCTGGCATGGGGTTGGTTTACAATGAGTTAGTGAGGGGGATTCCTGCAATATTTGGACACTTTCTTACCACTCTTCCGGCCATTCACTCCATGATCATTTTCGTTTCGATTAAGTATGTTCCGGTCCCTGTCGTGCCACAGAACGAGAGGTTTCTTTTTAGACGTGTCTGCCCAAAGAGTTATCACATGTTCCGTTGCATTGCAAGGTACGTAAAACTATTATTTTTTTTTATTTAGTTCAAATTGGCTGAAATGTTTGGAGAGAATAAGTTTGCTGTAACACCCTTCCCCCTGTAGGTATGGCTACAAAGATGTGAGGAAGGAGCATCACCAAATCTTTGAGCAACTCCTCATCGAAAGCCTCGAAAAATTCATTCGCCGAGAAGCCCAGGAACGCTCCTTAGAAAGCGACGGGGACGACGATGATACTGATTCCTGTTACGAAGAAGAGACATCATTCTCGAGCGCTCTCGTCGCTCCGAACGGCAGCATTTATTCTCTCGGCGTCCCCCTTCTCACCGATCTCGACCGTCTTGAAACACGAAGTTCAGAAGCGAGTTCTTCATTTTCGCAGTCTGTAGTAGATGATGCCGTTACAGATGCAGGAAAGAGTCTGGAGAGCGAGCTCTCCTTCATCCACAAGGCGAAGGAGTCCGGGGTCGTCTATCTTCTCGGCCATGGAGATATCAGAGCAAGAAAGGATTCTTGGTTCATCAAAAAGCTGATTATAAACTACTTCTATGCCTTCTTGAGGAAAAATTGCAGAAGAGGGATTGCAACTTTGAGTGTTCCTCATACAAATTTGATGCGAGTGGGAATGACTTACATGGTTTGAAATTCATTTTATAGTTCTCTGTCTTTAGTCTTAATTTTAATTTGAGTCACTAACCTAACCACTGTCAGATCTTCACAATACAAACATGTATGGATGGTTCTTTAAGTGAATTTTTGCAGAATTGATATTGAAAGAAGATTGAGAAGAAAGGGGGGGTTATGATATCCTTTTGGAGGATAAACTGACTTTCAGTATCATAATGTTTTTGATTGTGATTGCTGTATCTTATTCTGCTTCACAGCAAATTTGATTTTAGTTTACTTTTATATTTTGTTTATATTTATGTTTTGTATCTTATTTTTTGCAAATTTGATTGCTGTATTTTATATAGATGTATAATTTTTACATGGAAATTTTGAGAAATAAGTTAAAATAAAGTGCCAAAATAGTTTGGGACTATTTATATGGAGCAGTTTTAGTCCTGAACTTTATAGTTGTGTCAAAATAATTCTTGATTATTTTAAAATTGAGTTCTAATGGTTTTTCATATCGATTATTTTAGCCTGAATTTAAAGAGTACAGACTATTTTGATATTTTGCTCTATTTTACGCAGTAAGGTTTGTATTATATAAAATTATGATCTCATAATTTTGATAGATTATGCTAATTATAAGTAATTATATACTTTAAATAATATTTAAATGGCTATTTGATAATATATATAAATGTAAATTCAAATGGAGTATCCAGATAAATTCAATAATATTACAAAAAAATAGTTTTTAATCCTTAATTATAAGGATAATAAGCTATTTTCTCTTAAGGTTATAAATATTGGAAATTTAATTAATATACAATGATTTTTTATTTTTCGGGAAAATTAAGTTCAAAGGATAGTATTTGTGATTTAAACCTATCTTCATAGTAGAAAATTAAATTCTCAATCACTTTGTTATTGTTTGCGTGTGGCCCTCTTCTACGGGAATTTCACTCACTTAAAAAATTATTATATCAGAAGTCCTGATGTAAAACTCAGAGCTACTCAGATCTACCACATATACATGCATTCTCACTCATGTATTAAATTTAAGGTTTCGTACACTGCTAACTCTCGACGGATTAGATCATGATCTGAAAATGCATCAAGCATTTCTTGATGCAATAATTTCTCCACTTTCTCATGTCCCACAAGATTGTTGTTGTGATTTATCATATGATAGCGAAGTTTAAATTTAATATGTAAATTCAATAATTTTGTGTTATGAAAGCGAATCATAGGTTTAAATTTTATATCATTGTAAGAAATAGAAAATCATAGTAAATCAATACAAATTAAGTTAGTTTTCTTATATATGTCAAATATATTTTGAGAGGAAATTATTTTCTAAAATTTCATAAAATTGAATTTATTTTTAAATAGTATAGTTAAATTTAAAATAAATTCAATAATTGCTTAAATATTATGATGTAATTTACACATCAAGACGACAATCTATAAAACCTTGCTTCGATTCGCTTACAGTCTTCATCACTCTCGAGATCGGGAGAGAAAGGCGAGAGAGAGAGAGCAAATTTAGGGTTTCTTACTCTGCTGCGATTTGGGCTCTCTCATAGTTCAGTAGGGATCGTAATGGACAAGCTAAGGAAGCAGGCGAGCAAGCTCAGAGAGCAGGTGGCGAAGCAGCAACAGGTGATCTCCGCTACTTTCTAAAACATAGATTAATGCGACTTGAATGATTCGGTCGAAAATAAAACATGTGGTAGATGTGGGAATCCTTATCTTGGATTGGTTTTTTTGGTGACCTTTGACATTAAGGGGCTGTAGGTTTTGCGTAGTTCGTTCGGGAAGGAGAAAGTGTTTTGATTCAAGTACTTCTTTTATTATTTTAATGTAGTAATCATGCTAAACGGAGAACCGATTTTCGGATTTAATACCTCCAGGATTTACTAAATTCTATCTGAATTAGTTCCTATTTGTTGCCAATTAAGATTGTCTTCTGTTTGGGTTACATTTGGTTTGGAGGAATGCAGATTCAATGTGATTGATTGGTAATCTGGATTTACCTGGAGAATTTTTACAGATGTTCATTCTTTTTCATTGGGAATCTCTTATCCCATCCTAGTAAAAAATTGAGAAGAAATGTATATTATCATTATTGTGACTAACATGTACTTTCCTCACAATAAATAGAAACTTCTTTTCTAATCAACCAAACATTAAGAAAAAAAAATGCACTTAAATTTCTCCTTTGCCAAGCAATCAGGTAAAAAATATTTTCAATTAAAGTTCTTTATAATTCCCATTTTTGTTATATTTTTATTTCCAATCTTTCAATTCCGTCAATTCAAACAGTTCTAAAATAAAATTGGTATCCAACAGTTTTAAAATAAAATTGGTGAAATAATTAATTTTGTTTTGCTTATATTGTTCATTCTCCTTAGAAATCTGCTGCAGTGCAAACAAAACCAAGTTTTCCATATTTACTTTGCTGGTATTTACTTTACAATACATTTACTTCACTAGAAATTTGTATTAACTACTTCACTTTCTTTTATTTGTGAAGGTAATGATACTTAGGTTATTAGTTTGATGTGTAGTTGCTGCATTTACTTTAGATCAAGCTATTTTTTCAGGTGTGATTATTTGGTTTGTAATGCGGACATAGGGGAAGACGTGCACTGGTATATTAATATGTGTTTTGCTATGTATTACTGTACATGGGATCTTAAAATATTGGAAGATTTACATACATGCCTCTCAATTCTTATGTACGTACACATCTAACACCTTAACTTTAATTTTAACTTGTATGCCACCTTACTTGTGCATGAAAAGGAGTATTTCACCCTTTAAAAGTTAAAAATGTGATCTTTTTTTATGTGATAAGAAAGTTTTGGATGATATAATTGTAAAAAAACTAAATTTAGGTTTTAGATATGTAAATGTGAGCACGCACACCAATAAATACAACTGCATATTCTTTTCTGCATGCGTGCTGCATATGTTAATTATTGATTCCTTATTTAACCCCTTTCAAAAAATTGCTGCTAAGAAAAATGCTGTTAATTTTGCTGGGCAGGTTATGTGTGGTATTTTGGATTATTTTTCATCCATTACACTTGAGTGTCTTAAGAAATCTGTTAGGAATTGAATGTATAAACAGACAAATAAAAGACTAAGCATGAAAAACGAACATGTATAATTCTAATTTTATCTTAATATTCTTCTTATTTTTACTTGCGAGAAAAGTGAATCTGAGTTATTTTTTTATTCTTTCGATTATGCATGCGTGCATGTATTAATCTTCAATGCGTCCAGATATTCATCAATTCATTCATGGATACATAAATACTACTGACAAAAACACATGTGCATCCTCACATTTAAACAGTTATTTATAACTAACTTTCTTGTTTTATTAAATTTCAGGCAGTGATAAAGCAGTTCAGTGGAAGTGGTTATGAGAGTTCTGGTGTAATGGTCATCGACGAGGTTGAATTGTATAGACATCAGCAACTGGAGAAATTATACAAATCTACTCGTACAGCAAGGGTAAGAAAGGATGGGCCTTCCTTTCTGTGCTCATTGTGTTCTGAAATTTGTTTCTCAATTAAATCACTGTAGCCACCCCCAAGCCGCTTTAAAAACTGCATTTTTTCGTTTAAACTCATCTCCAATAATACTACAGTTTCCCAATAAGTTACTTATAATTTGTATTTCTTGTGTTGTTTCCTATCTCTGTGTACATCATACTTTTTATGAGTACTTTTTTAGTAAAGCATATGTAACATACTTATATTTTTTAAGATTTTAAATCCCTCTCTATAATTATCGATTTAGGTATATCATAATTAACTTATTTTTATTTCCTTCCACTTTTTTGGCTCATCTCCCCTCCCCCTTTAGTTCGGCTAAGCCTTTTATGAGTAGAGATATGGCAAAAATAGTTCGGTTGTTTTATTTACATCCAATTGCCGCTTTCAGTCTTTATCCTTTTCTTCTGTCAACTTGCCATTTCAACTATTATTTGATCCGCACTCTTCAATTTTTTAGATGTACTCCTAAATTACGGTTGCTTGGTTATTCTAAGGATCAAATAAAGCCATGCTTATGGTGGACTCATCAAGTAAATGAGCTTGATAAAGCAAGCTGAACTTGAGATAATTATGGGTTCAACATGAATGAACATTAACATTATGCTTTTTTGTACAAACCCACCTGAATCAATTTCTTTGCCCCCTAGTCAATCTGGTTGACTTATGTGGGCTTTTAGAACAGTCAATTAAGCTTGCTTGACATCGGCCACACTTGTGCTTAAATTTTTCCCTCTCAAAATTTGTAAAATCATAGAAACGTGTTGAGGCACAGAAGGATTCTTTTTGTCTCAATTCAGGCTGGAATTACGAAGGGACCAATATTAGCATCAAAGATGATGTATATCACACCTAGAGAGAAAGCAAGATGTTAACACTAGCTTCCATTCTAAGTGGCGATATGTGATCAACCGCGTCAAAAGATGAGGGCAGTCACTAGTACCCTAATAAAAGATGCGCTTGACAGTCACTTCATCGCCAAGGGAGGATTTAAGGGTATAGGGGGTGCCCTTTAATTTATGATAGAGAAGTTAATGTAATGTTAATATGTAATTCCTTCTCTTCTATAACCAAAACTCTAGATTATCCATTGTTTGCCTCAAATTGTATTGCCTTAACAGCCATAGCCAAGGCTCACATAAGCCAACCGTCATTACAAACTCATTGGATTAGTGCCAATACTTACAATAAGTTTATGATCTAATGTCCATAACTCATTGACTTAAAGCTCTATTGCTCATGCAAGGCTTCCTAACCTTTGGATTGGGTTTCACCCTGTGAACTTTGTAAAATTGAACATCAGGAACTGGACAAGGTCTACCATCCATTCTCACACTTATGTATACTTTGCCCATAAATGCATTTGCGCTATAGTGAGAACCTTGAAAGCTAGTATTGAGGAGACATTATTATTGGGGAGTGCATTTCTAATTTGAGACTTTAGGCTGTAGAATGTTTGAAGCCCATAAAATAAACACGGATATAGACATCAAGGGAAATCTGGTTATAATATTGATTTGCCTTTCAGGAAAAATCTCAAAAGTCCTCTATAACCTTTGGTATTTCTTCTAGGGCTTACAACAATGCTCTCAGTGGCCTCTTCATCATAACTGTGCCCATCTCCACTTTTTCCATCCCAATTGAATTTTAGATAAACCGCGACAACCACTGACTGATCTCTGAATTCAATGGCTTTGCATTTCATTAACTATATGCTTTTTAAGAGGTGGCCAGCATTACAACAAAGCAGTTGGAAGAGGAGATTGAGAATGTATGGGATCATTTAATACTTCTATGAGCGGTATCTACATAGATTAAACTATCTAATGCACCAAGGTTGACGTGCCCAAGGTACTTAACATCAAATGCAATAACTCGAGGGCACATGCAAATGCCGTTCTATATGGTACAAAGCATTAGATATGTTGGGTAAGTGTGGTGCATGCGCTATTATGATTTTGTTAGAGTTCCACAGCC
>CM040433.1:37053024-37130956 GCA_022702705.1 Papilionanthe hookeriana x Papilionanthe teres | reverse complement strand
TGCCGATCCAAAAGTGGCTCGAAAATGGAATCAAATTGCTATGGTATAGATCGAAATTGGTTCATGGATCGGCTCTATCCATGTTTGATCCGGCTCGGATTGAAAGTGAGCGATTTTTTAGCCGGAGCTAATTGCGAGTGAGCCGCGGCTCGAATGTTATTTTTGGCTTGAGAACCTGATAGATCTGGCTCGAATGTCGTTTTTGGCTCGTATGAACTTAAGAAACTTATAAAAAATACAACAACCACCAAAAAAGTTAAAAAATAAGGGAATAATTAGAAACTCGGGTTTACAGCACCATTACAACATAATGGTGATACCAAATACTCCTTATTAAGGAATTTTTCTTAATAAGGGTTGAAGTTGTTTTAGGGTTTAACAAATTATCAAATAACCTCCCTGCATATGTGGTTCGCGATGCAACACAAGGCCCCATCTCCGTCGTTCGCTTATTTTCGATCCAATCGTCGGCGAGATCAATTTGATCTGACATAGGATAAAAAACTCGATGGAAAAAATTCTGATCCAAAGGTTTGGATTGTAGCTTGGCTCATTCTATTTGATCTGATCTCAATTCGAACTCAAAACCTAATACATTTTCTAGTGATTAATAATCTTCAAGCTAATTTCACCTTACTTATGTATCAAAGTGTTGATCCCAAATCTGTCATGTGAGACATGCCCAAAAATCGATGCGATAAGAACTGTGAGGGAGATGTGGAGAGAGACAGAGGGAGAAATGAGAGAATTTACAGCGACTTGCCCCTCTGGGACAAACTGAGGTATTTCAGTGTCTGCGACTTATTTCATGTATTGGAACTCATTTTATATATTGGAAGTGACGGTTGAAAAAGTGAATGGGATAGAACTCTCCCTACATAAGATGGGTTTAGAGAAAAGAGTCAAGAAACCCCTCATAAATGATATGATCCACCTATTTATAAAAGATTGAGGGACAAATGTGTTAAATTCCAACTTTACACCCTTGCTTTATGGGGTTTTACAGTTTGCCCGCCTGGACCTTTTGCTAGGTAGGTCTTTGGGTAGATTGACTTTCGTTTGGACACCTATCAATTTTCGCTCTAGGAAACGGGTCAGTTTTTAAGTGGGGTGGTCGGTAGGCTTTTGGACGGCCGATCGACTTGCTTGATTATTATTCATTGGTGATCTCTGGAGATCTTTGGGGAGTTGTTGAGATAGCTCCGTGTTGATACTTGTTGAATTGTTAGGGGTGTTAGACCTTTAATCGATTCTTGGCATGAATGTGTGTCATTGGTTGGCCAGGGTGGCCCATTGGCCGTCTGACTTTTGGTGGGTCCGTTGGCCATCGATCAGCGTACCATCGGTTGACCGTCGGTCTTGAGCCAGTCAGATTCATGAGAATTTATAACTTTTTGGCTAAAAAAATTCTCGTCATTTACCTTTATGATCTGGACCATTATATTATTTTGAGATTTATGAAGACCATTTTTTGATGTACCTAAAGATATCACTTTATTAAAAGTTAAGGAGTGACTTTTTTTATATAAATATATATTAATTGAGTAATATGCATGCAAATGCCCCTAAATTTAATTGTGTTAATAAAATTTAAACATAGGTGCCATTTTGGGATCACTTTTACTGCATTTTCACTTTCTTATTTTTATTACTTTTATTACCAGTATGTCACCAAAAAATTATCTGATCATGCATGATGAATTTCAATGTATTTCATGAAAACTCTAATTTTAACAAATTTATGATTAAACTACAAATCTCGACAAAACCAACACAATAACACTGCAAAGTGATTCAATTCAAGTCCATATAACGTCCCAAGTCAATCACTTGAAGTGCAGTAAAAAAAATTTACTGCATTAATTGAAAGCCTAAATAATCTTTAAATTTGACATGCTTATATTCAAATCAAATGGCTCGACAAGAGGAATATAACGAGCCTAAGATTTCTCAATTCTAACATCATAAGACGCTAAAACGCTGGGAAAAAAAATTATCATGATCGAACGAGTTAATATGCACAATCCAATGAAGTTTTACTATAATCTATTGTTGCCACCAACTACGAAATCATCATAATTAACATACAAAATCTACAATCATAAAAAAGAGTCATTTTCCTACATACCGCACAATTCTCATGTATTTACAAATCTAACGACTAAATTTCATATTTACATACAGAACACTAATCTTTAACATCACATCAAAAATAACACTACTGCTAAGTTCTAAAAGTGAGGTACCCCTTCTAATGCATAAGTTCAAGACACAGACTGTTATAAGTGTAAATATCAAACTTTAGGTGTTAGAAATGTACATACAAATGAATTAAATTGTGTGGTATTTTTATTTCATTTCCTTCCATATATGTTATTCCAAACCGCCTAATTCCAACATAAACTACACTAAAAAACAGTAAATCAGCATAACTAAAACTAAATACATGATACAATTTTAATCCACTGCACCATATTTTTCTCCAAAAGAAATTAGAAACATCACAATTCTATTTAAAAATTCAACCTTGAACTTGTTCAGCAAACAATATACAAACAAAACAAGGAAACAAATCTTCAAAATTGCAGATCTTACTCGAATTTCACCACAATGCAAGAGATGTCATCTTTGCTCTTCCTGATGAGAGCCTCCTCTGTCAAATGTTTAGCAGCAGCCTGAGGATCCTTAATACCTTTGATGGCGTCGATGACCTCCTGGTTCGACATCACCTGACAACACCAAAGCTCAATTAGCAGTTATAGAATATGAGAAATGGAGTAAGGTGCAAATAGTCCACCAGCTGCAATGAATCAGAGAACTATTTTGACATTTTAGTTATGAGAAATGTATCTGTAAAGGGATAATCCCTGCAAACAAAAGTCACCTTCCACAATCCATCGCTCGCTAAGACAAGATAATCCGTCTCATCATCTATTATCTCCTCATTGACATACGGTTCGGAGCTAAGGTGCACCTTCAAACTCCTATCTCCGAACGCCCTCGCAACGGCAAGTTGTCCGTCAACACGGGGCACATCTCCTGAATTATCAGCATAGTCACAATCACAAATAGATTAAAGGGGCATTTACATACAAACCACATAAATCTTATATATTTACATATCTAATACCTAAACATTTAGATTTACATGTATATCACTCAAATCTTTAATATCCCAGTAAAAATACACCTTCTCATGTACAGGATTATGACATCAAGGTATCATAATTGTAAACATCAAACTTTGGTTATTAGATATAAAATGGTACTGCTAAGATCAATATATCATTTGAGCTCATTCATTTAATTATTTATCAAATTTACTCGACTATTAAAATTAAAAAAAACATCAAAATGAGTTTTATATGAATATGGACGAGTTATTCATCAAGTGACCACATAAATGTTATATCATACCAGGAATTTTCGAAACAAAACCGCCTTTCTTCTCGATTATCTCACGCTCTTGGTTGGGTTCATGATCAATGGAGAGCTGTTTGGCTGTGCCATTCTTGCAAATTATTGCACGAGAATCGCCTAAATTAGCGACAACAAGCTTCGATCCATCTATTAAGATAGCTGTTACAGCCGTGGAGCCGCCTTTTCCCAATTCTTTAGCTTTCTCCAAAATCGTGCTATCTGTAATTTCATATGCTTTCTTGATTGCGTTTTTCGTGTCGGTGAAGAAGTCAGGCTGATCGAACCATAATGAATATAAGAGATAAAAGGGATAAAAGTTAACATGGTGAAACTAGCAAACAAAAGGTTAATTTCATATGACAAGTTCCTAATTATTTTTACGAGGGAAAAGCAGCTAATAAAAAAAGAGACAGTTACATACATACCAAAAAATTTTTACATAATTACTTATCTAGCAACTAAACTTTCGTATTTACATACACAACAATCAAATCTCTGAGATCACAAATAAAAAAAAAAGAGAAAAAAATATTACTTATTTTTTAAAGTGAAATACACTTTTTCTTTCGTAGATTTTTAATACCAAGATGTTATGAATATGAATATCAAACTTTGTGTGCTGATATGTAAATGCATAAGACTTTTGTGGTATGTATGTGAATTTCCCAAATTTTATCTTAAAAAAAAAAAAATTGCATTTTAGAAAATGTAATAGAAGATGTGGCTGAGGAAATAATTTTTAAAAACGAAAGTCCAAAGAGCGCACATAAAACTTAAATTAGAACATGAGAATGGAACACAAATTACCTGACGCAAGATATTGTCAAATAAATGTGACTGTAAATAGTTTGGAACATCATGACCCATGTGGCCATCAAAAATGGCAAATAAACCCAGCTCGGAGTCGCCAGCATGTTTAAACTGAGCAACTATATAATCCTCCATTGGATGATTAGATTGGCCCTTTACCAAGTGGTATCCATGCCTGATATGCCTTCCTGACATCTTAGTTTTGCCTTTTCCAGTTGTATCTGTGTTTGAAGAAGACAACCCAGCTTTAACCTGTAAGAGGAATTCCCAATTTTTATGTAATAATGAAATTACATATGATGGAAAAATGCCACATTACAAAAAACAAGAAACTATTACAGTTTGAATTGAGGTTTTCACCTTCTGAGGTGTAACAAAAAGGAAGAATTGGAGACTAAGATGGAAAAGAGTAGTTGTCAAACTTGTCCTCTAACTACTTACACAGGGCCATTTTAGTCCACGAGTTATAAAGTGTCAAATTAATCCCCAAAATTTTAAAAAAAGGGCTGAAATAGCCCTCGGTTGGGAATATTTTAGCCCATATTAAGAGAGTGGTGATTAAATTGACACTTTTATAGACTGTGGGAATAAAATGAACCCCTGCAAAAAAAATCGAGAGATTATTTTAAGAGTGTCCTCCATGGAAATATATGGGAAAGACAAAGCACATCAAGACACATGATGCATCAAACTCATCATCAACATTTGTTACATGTAACTTGACATTTAGATACCCAAAATCTTACATTCTTTGATCAAAGTTCAAATCAGATCGTTGTGCTCAAGGACCACAAGGAGAAAGTGAGGAAGCAAAAATCCCTCTCATTTAGGGGGTTTCATTTTGGAGAAGCATGCAATACTATCTAAGTTACAAGTCAGGCAGACTCACAACTATATTATTGAGGTTTTCATTTAGGGCTTCAGAAGCCATGCCTAAAATTTTCAGGACAAAATAGAAGACATGACCTCATGGCTACAATTTTTTTAAGTGCATGCATCTCCCTGTTTTTTCTTTTTAAAAAGCAATATCATTCGTAAGTAACGCTAGCAAAAGTTCTTTATTTGTACAAGAATGATTGTGGACTGCAATCCTAATGTGTTATATCCTCTCTCCTCTCCTGTGGATGTAAGCTTAAGCACATAAAGCTTGGTGAATTATGTGTTGCGTTTGTTTGTTTGGTTTTTTAATTTTTTAATTTTTTAATTTTTTCTTACTCAATGAAACATCCTAATTCAAGTTAAGACAGGTTTTATTATAAATGGAGAAAGGTTTTAACATTTTGTGATCTAAAAAATACATCCAGATAAGAAACAAATAAAATCCCTAATTGTGGATTGTTAGGGAAGTTGATCAATTGAAGATTCGAGTTGAGCTACGTACAACAACAAACATTTTCATTTTTAAGCCAACGGTTTAAGCGTATGATCTAATAGTTACACACCAACATATTTTTCAACTATTTGATATGAGGCTAAACTCAAAATCAGGTACCTTAACAATCTCCCCATCATCATCGTCCATCACTCCTTAAACAAAATTATGGCCAAATATCATGCAACAAAAGCTCATTCCAAGTCGATCCATCATGAGAGTTATTTGCTCTAGAACCATGATGAATCTTGGTGGAAGGGCCGAAAATCATGAAACTACATATTGCATGAACCAAATGATTTTGGTGAAACAATCAGCTTTGATACCACTTGCTAGAGAGTGGGTACCAAAGAGAAACCAAAGTCGGGTAAGATGCACAATTAGTAAGTTCCATTTTCAATCAGAAGTAGACCCAATCATTTAATATTTCAATGCTAGAAAATTTTGAATTATAAGATGTAAGACCAAACCCAGTGAGAGACAAAACCCAATGCCTCAAGTGTCTTTACATAAAATATTAAACATAAAGCTCATTATAGCCACATATTATAGACATAGAGTTATAAGTTTGTATTAAAAAAAAAAAACCAATGATTAGGGCAATTTACAAGGGTCTTTAGGGACGGCTGCACTTTTTACAAAGGTGATTGTAAATCTGTGGTGAGTAAAATGACTTCTTAAAAGATGCAGAGTGAATTAAATATTATTTTTTTCCAAAAAGTCAAACAATAACTTTCTTACAACTAATACACTTAAACTGATAACATCAAAGAAAGATCACAAGTCAAAGTAATATCATAGCAATAAATTTTCTCTTAAATCAACATTAACAAGACTTTAAACTAGTATGATTAAATTTTGTAAATTTAAATATCCAACTCTCATCATATAGAGGGTCTTTATTAGAATCATGATTCTAGTGAATTGCTTTCTCCCCTCCTTATCCTCAGTTGTGTCAATATTCTTCTAGACTTACTCCTCATCATCAATCTCAACCATAATCAACTTCCATAATCAATAAAAATAAGAATATTAATTAAAATTAAAATTCATGACCATTGACGAATATAAGTTCATTTATATGAATTTCTAATAACATTTTAAGTTATTTTCTTATTGACTTGTGTTAGTCTTGCTACTTCCTGCAACAAAGAAGAGATAATATTGTCATATCTTCATCGCAGTTGGGCGTAACTTCCTTTTCATGCTCCACACTCATTATATATTAGCCTAAAGGTCCTATTCCAATTATATTAGACATTTATGCCAAAGAAGAAGAATCATTTTTGCTACTAAGCCCACAAATATTTGCTATTAACTAAGTTATCAAATTGTTGCTATGCCAAATGCTTCGACATAGTTGCTTTGTTCTTGTAAGCACGAATCTTTTTACTTTTCAAGGATTTTGGGATATGATGCAACATTATTATGAACATTAGATAGATGCTTTGACATTTTAATTACACCACATTTAACAACTTTATCATAGTAGCTGAACTTCAATAGATTACCCTCCAATTTGCACTTGCACATAATGTTTCCAAGCCCGATCTTTCAAATTTTCCATTAAACTTTCTCATGACTTTTAACCAAAATGAAAAAATCTAAAGCAAAATTTTAATTTAAAATATAGATTGCAAAATGTACATGTTAAAAAAAAAAGGAAAAAATAAATAAAGAAAAGAAAAAAAAAATTAGGTTTTATAAAAGAATAAAAAATGAAATGGTTATTGAAAATATGAGAAATGTTGTGGATGATGGCTTGTCAAAGCAATGGCAACGACAATGATAGCATAGAGGTTCGGGAATGGAATTCAATGATGTCAAGGAGAGGAATTGAGAGGTTTAGGTTTATGTTTGGATGCAGTACAAAATTGGGCTTTCAAATTATATCTAATTATAAATTTATATTTTAAGATCACCTAAGATTTGAGAGGTACGCCTCTTGTTTATTGAGTAATGGAACGCTCAGCCTTGTTATCAGGGTCTCCATAAGGTGTATTCCTCATAGTCAATTTTCACAAAAAACAGTACAGTGAACCTCTTATTATGTAATTTTAAACATGGCATAATACCAAACCCTTATATTCACCAATGTGCTTTAATAATCTCCCACTCACATGGGAACTCTTTGGGAACTCTTCACATTATTCATCGTTCCCACTCAAATAAAAGAAAATACCATGCACTAGGATCCCATTCAACGTGTGAATTAATCATGGGAGTCCTCCGATCATGAATCTTTTGCTCAACTATGGTGGAATTGTTAGGACTTATGGGATCATAAATTGAAAGTGCCACTTGATCCTATCAAAATTATTGACTCCAACACTACTTATTAAGGCGGGGATGAACCATAAGGAAATCAGAGTTAAGCTAGATGGACCAATGATCATACTTAGTATACATATATGTGTGTCTGTCTGTGTGTGTGTGCAACTTTGAAAATGTCACCTCAAAACAACCTTAATGAAATGAAGAAGCAATAAAACTATCATAATGACATGTTTCCAAATAATCTTCCGCAAAGAGAAAAAAATTATAACTCCTGCTAAGTTTATTTTAGGACACTATTAACTAAGACTTAACTTTTAGCATAAAACTAGTATAAATTTTTTCTTTGATTTGATCATTTACTAAATAAGGATTCCATCTCCAAATCATGAAATATATTTACATTTCTTCAAATAAAAGCATATCAATGCTAGCAGTAACATTTTTCAATGAATCCTCTAAAATAGTTTAGAAAATTAAGAAAAACAAATTAAAAACACTTGTGAATCTTCTAGCTAGCTCAAATCCTGAAATCTCTAGCACAAAATATATATGTTTTTAAGTCAATTAGCTCTTGCCCTAAGAAAACAAATTCTTGAAAAGACAACAAAATCTGACTGCTATAAACATAATGCATCCCATTTCAATACCTTCCCATCAACCCATCTCAAGCCGTTTATATTCCTCAATCCCAAAACCCAAAATCCAAAACCTAAAAAAATATTACTCCTTAAAACAACCCTAAAAAGCTTCCTTAAATAACCACCCAAATCAACCAATCGAATGAAATGTAGAAAAATTCTCGGCTCATGATTTCACCACATTCAACCACAAGCAATAAATTCAACTTTACTCCCATATCAAATCCACCATCAAGGTTATTTTCCAAACAAAGAAAAAGAAGGATTTTTGCAGGATCTGATCCACCTAAATCCACGCAAAAAAAAACAACCGATCAAAAAGGGACGTACCTTCATCTTATGCAGGATATCTTTTCCCATCATTCTCCGACCAATTTGATCCTGAGCCCCTTCTCTCAAACTTCAAAGTTCCGGCTTTCTCTTCCTCTCTCTCCTCCCGCATTTATCACACTGAAAAGTTGGCGTTGGCCGCGTTTTTTGATCGCCAAGCGCGGGATAATGGACCGGAAACTAACCCGAACCGAATGAAAAATTACATGCACATACTTCAATTTCTAAATATTTACATATCTAACACTAAAACTTCAATTTCAATTTTTACAAACATATTACTTACCTATCCATAGTAAGATTTATTTTCTTTTTTAAAGGTTGAAATGATAAAAAATTAAATTTAGGTGTTAGAAATGTAAACGCATAAGAATTCGGGGGTGTATATGTAAATGCTCCTTCTTTATAAAGAAAATTTATGAGGAATTTGTAACAATTAAAGTTTAGGGGGGTGGTATGTAAATTTATATAAAGTAGATGGTAGATATGTAAATGTCATAAAAAATATAAAAAAGTGACTTGACCCGACCCGACCCGACCCGACCCGACTCAATCCTACCAAACAAAACCTCGTGATGGGGAAGATAAGATTAGCGCAATATTATAATGTTTCACAGCCAAAACGTCATGTGAACGTTATTTTCAAAAAGCAGCTGCGTTTGTCAACTTTCATAGTTAAATTATTATTTGGCCCTCCATCATTTTCCTTATTACAAATATAACCCATTTTTTTTTATTTCATTGTTAATAAAAACAAAAAATGATAGAGTCAAGATTGATGAAGATAAAGTATTAATATCTTTATTTAGTATTGTTTGGGATAGATCCATTTTGGGGAGATGCACTATGTTTTGAAAACGCATTCAGACCCGTTTAGTATATTATGTTTTCAAAACGCATTCAAGCTTGTTTAGGTAAATTATATTCCGACAAATTTCTCAAAAAAGTATGTTTTTAAATCACGTAAATTAGTATTTTCACACTGTTCCTAATTAGATGCAGTAGCAATTTTTTAGCTGTGATCTGACTTAAAAAAAATATAATCGGCACCATAACTTTTGAACAACTGATTATTTTTCATCAGTTTATCAATGAAACGGAGCTTTCTAAAACAAAAAAAATTTGCGTACGCAGATCGATGCAGCGCTGCGTACGGTCTACATGATACATGGAGGTTACACAGAGAGTTTTTATGTTTTATCTCATATAATTTCTGTGTAACCTCCATTTAACTTCTCTGTTATTTGGAGAGTACATTGAGGTTACATACATATGTGGCCGCCTTCTATTGGCTGGCTTACGCGCGTTGCGTACGGTCTACGTATGCAAATTTTTTCCCTCTCAAACAGATCTTTACATATATGTCACTCAATTCTTATGTACTTAAATGTTTAATGTTTAATTGTATATATATATACAACTTTATTTATAGATAAAAATGTAAATTTTACTTTATAAAAAATAAAATATTGATATTTTTTATTTGAGATTAAATATTTTTACGGCATAAAACTAGATTATACTTTTAGTAATAATAATAATTATTTTTAATAATATTATAAATGCAGAATTATAATAATATTATTAAATAATTAAAATATAAAATATTTAAATTTAATGTCACAGAAAATCTTCCCTCTCACTGAATCCTGATTTCAAGCTTTGTGAGGTAGCTAGGGTTTCCACTTAGGCTCTGTTTGGGCGTCTCTCCGATGGCGATGATAAGCCGTCTGCGCCTTCTCCGGCGCTTCTTCGACCTCTATCCATCTCCTCCCAACACTGTTCTTCAATTTCTTACTCGCCGGCATCTCTCTACTCTCTTCTCGTCAACCATGATTGAGCAAGGAGGCGAAAGAGTAAAATCTATGGTCTCCCTTCACTTAAAGAGGAGACGTGGAGAAGATGGATTCTGCACTAGAGCAATGAAGGAGGAGGAAGCCCGGCTCTTCTCGCCCTACTTATCGGTCCGCATTCGCTGCAGCATAGATTTGGCAGTGAGTTATTCAATTGATTGTTTGTGCAATGCCATAGTAGTTTTGTTGAGGTATATCTCGTATGCTTGATTGAATTTTCTATGATGAATAATTAGATTTTGTTTTTGATTGGGGACTTGTGAGATGTGCATAGGGTGGATTGATATGTGCAAGTTTTAGTCTCGCTTCGCCGTCATTTTAATCCATTCGAACTAGAAATTAATTTGCTGGAAATGTCTCTTCCGAGGATAGTTTGATTTGACTATATAACGCATAAATAGTACGCGCTTGCATTCATGTACTACATAAGGGGGATTTAAAAAGATGGTGCTAATGCTATTATATTCACAAATCTCTAGAAGGCTGAAAGTTTAGAAATAGCTTCTCTTATACAATATAAGATTGAAAGCCTTAATACCTTTTTTAAAAGTTAATTCTCATAATTTTTTTTTTAAATTATTTAATAAAATATAAAACTAATTTATCTCAAAAGATAAAATAGTTTCTCTTGTAAAATATATGATTGATTCTTTTGGCACAAAGTGCAATTAGTTAAGTAGCCAAAATCTATAGCGATGATGATCAGTATTTTCTTAAAATATTTTCAGGGTTATAAGAAAATTATAAATACCAAATGTAACATTAAACTCTGTTTAAATGAATACAAATTTAAAATCTTCATGTTAAGATTAATATCACCATATTGATAAAATCAGGATGAATGGAGCACAAAATGTTAAAATGTTGACATAGATTGTCTGGGCATATAAAATAGAGGAGAAGATGCTTTAACAAGGTTGCCAGAAAATTGTTGTGGTAATGATAGGATGGAAATTAGACATATAATCAATAATACGACTAAAAGTTCCTTCGAAAGTTTTATCTTAATTTTGTTTAGCACAACATGCAACAATTTTGAAAGTGAATAGAAAATTACTCCTGAATTGCTTTCTAGTTTGGATAATTCTAACGCTACTGATGATGAAGATGATCAAGAATGTATTATTTCATATTCCTCTAGTTTACAATTTTTTTTTTTTTGCATATTATCATTCTTCACATTTTTATTTTACAATGTATAAGCATTTGTAGGATGCACTTTCAGAAGCTCTCTTGTGTTTTGGTGCGGGTTCTACAAGTATAGATGAGATTAATTCCGAGAAACCATGTGAGGTGATTTCTTGAACTTTTCAGTTCCCATGTCAACATATTATACTTCCAACTCATAATATTTTTTTAATGATTTCTTGTGTAACCTACTACAGTGTATTTTATAGAAATAGCACTCATGTATTTGAAGCCACACAAATCTCAAAGAGAACAACAAAATTTTTTCAACTTTGATTCTCAATGATTTGAGAAGGTTCAGCAAGTCAGTTTAAATGTTTGGGTGCTAGTTACTCAAACAAGAAGATTTTACTGGCGTATTTATATATATATATTTTTTTGATATTAATGTGCTATGTAAAAAAAATATTTGTGCTTTGATTTGCTCGCTCACTTTTTTTTTCCTCGTAAAGCTTATTTTTCTAGTAGATTTTCTAGACATTTAATTGCCCCTCAGTCATTGGCTTAACTTTTTATGATGTTTTTAATATTACATTGTTGCAACATCTGTATTTAATATTTATCAAGTTAACGTACGGAATAGATGTCAACGTACGTTACATATTTCTAAAACAAAAATTAAAGCATACTTTGGTATTATGGATGAGGCCCTTCTACTGTAGCTTATCCTTCAGATTTGCCAATCATTCTATTTATGGGCTGCTAGCAGGTGGCTAGTGGTTTCTAAACAAGCTAAAATGAAACAACTCAGTTTATGATTGGGAAGTGCATGTTTGTAATGAAATTATGGAAAATGCTAATCATTTGTGTTGTTATTGTTCAAGTAATTTTCCAATTGGTGGTTACCATCTTTCTCTTCTTCTAAAATATACTTTCTTTTATTCTCTAAATTACACAATACCCTCTGCAGACTTGGATAACTTCCCAATTTGCCAAAGGCCAAGATGTGCATACATGCATTTCGTTAGCTTCGGATTCTATTTGTTTAAAACACGTACCTGAATATGAAGTTTCCAAGGGTGAGCCGTTTGATTGGCTGAAGAACTTTGAGGTTTTGTTTAATCTTGCTATTTGTAATCACATGCTTAATTTTTTTTTGTCAAGCCTTTCAAGTTTTTTATGATTTTTTGTAGTTTGTTCATTTCTCATCTGATTGAACATGTAGGAGTTCAACCCTTATACTTCTGAAAAATTGCTGACAAGCTTATACAGCTACATCCCTTCTAGTTAATTTTTTTTTTATATGTTCTGTAGAATTCTTTACGGAATATAATGGATGCATTAATATTTTATTATTGCGGATATACTTCCTTGAAAATTAGGACATAATATCATAAACTATCCCAAAGACTTACAAAAGTGTTTGACGTACGAAGAATGCGCATGATCACGACAAGACACTGCCAGAATGACACAACATAACTTTAAAAACTAGGACACTGTATGTCATGGACACGATGCATTTTTTTATAGATTGTTAATATAGAATACATAATGCATGATATTTTCTACCAAAGGCAACACCCATTAAAGCACACTATCATATACTTATATTTCACAAAAGAAGCTTAACAATCCCAAAAGAAAAGTAAATATTATTTTAAGTAAAAAATGATTTGTCATGTGTCATTTGTTATTGGTAAACAAAATTCTAACATTTGAATTCACTAATCATTGTTGGTTGTTACATATTTTGTGCTTGTATTAATAGGTCATGAATGGCCCTTTCCTTGCGCATTTGTCCTTGTCTCCTGTTCGTGTATATTCTTGTGTCATGTTGAGTCATGTTTGGGCTATGTCAGGTTGTGTTTTCTTAAATGCTTCTAACACAACTTCGAGCGCATAGACACATGTTGGGGTGTGTTAGAGACATGTCTATTTTTTTAAGTATGGCAAACACACGTCTAACACAAGCTCAAAAGGTACTTGGAAGTCTGTGCTTCCTAACACCTAACAATGATTAAAAGGAAAATGAATCTCTCTCACTCAATCTCTACTTTGATTACGGGTGTAACAGCACAGCGCTTGGTTGAGCTCAAGTTTTGTTCGAGCAAATAAGCCAAAATTTTGTTTGTGTTTAACTTGTCGGTTTATTGAACTAAACTTGAGTTGTTCATGAACATAAAGTTTATTTAAATGCCATATATGCATTGTTAAAAATACATGCCATCATGTGGATGGTGTGTATATATAATTGTGAATATGAACAATCTTTCCATGCATATTCACACATATAGACAGGTAGCCACACATATTTTTCATTTTTGTGTATATATATCAATATAATCAGGTTATTATGCATCCAAAAACTGCTGAATATGGTATTGTTTGTGCTCAATTCATTAAATTTATGAACTTTTAAAAACTAGTTAAACTTGAGCTCATTATTGTGTTAAATGTAATCAAACATGAACAACAAGCTTTTGAACCCCAAACCAAACACACAGGCGTAATAACAAAGGATAATTAACTATTGTTTATCTCTCATTCTCTCTTTTGACTCTTCAATGCCTTTCATTTTAATTTATGCTTTTGGAACCTAGACCTTTAGGCCCTAGTATTTAATCGACCACCTTAGTTAGGACCCTTGTCCTTTCAGACGACCTCTTCCTTGCAACTTTATTTGGTTGGCCCAAGAGCTAATATCTTTTTATCAAGGAACTTGTGTTAACGAGTTTAGTGCAGGAGCTTGGCCCACTCCGTAATTTCACACGGTCAGGTTTATGGTCTAAGGGCGGACAATCATCCTACTTTCTCGAGAATTCATCTCAGCATGTTCATTTGATGAGATTTGGGTGAAATTCTGCCTTCTCAAGAAGCAATTGCTATGGTGAGTTCATTTGTTTGACCCTAACCAAAATGCATACCCATGATGGTTAATCTTTTCGGTTGATTTTGTTCTCTATGCGAGTCAGTTATATTTGGAGACCTTACTTTGGATTACTAGGGTTTACTATGTTTTAGCCTGTTAGAAGCCAACTATTAGCATGCAAGCTCTTGTAGTTTGTTATCACCAGTAAGGCCACCACAACCCCATGTGAGCTTTTTCTTCATCACAAGAGGAAGATCTACCTTGGCCAGCGAATCACGCCTAATGTCTTGTTTTTTCTCTTCCGTACACTTGTCAAGGGAAGAGAGGATTCCTTTGAACGGGAATGCAAAATCAAGCTTCTTGTGAATTTTTGAATTATGCTATATCGATTCCATAGAGAATTCACCTATAAATAGGTGATTACAAGTACAAGAATAAGGAAAGGAATTAAGTCATTTCTATAATTACGGAATAACATAAATAGCTAAAATTAAGGAATTAAAATAATGTCTAAATATAACACGTATTAAAGGGTAATTATGAGTGTAATTCCACACTCCCTTCAAGTTGGGTTTTACGGATTGTACATGCCCAACTTGTTGCTTACTTCATCAAAGCTCGACTTAGTGGAGAGCCTCGATGAGAATGTCATGCGGTTTGTCTTTAGAAGGAATATAGACCAATTCAATGATTTCATTGTCCACTTTCTCCGAAATGAAGTTCCGATCAATCTCAATGTTTTTCGTTCGGTCATGATGAACAGGGTTCTTTGCAACACTGATTGCTGCTTGATTGTCACAGAGCATCCTGATAGGATTTTCTCCCATAATCCTAAGCTCCTTGAGAAATCTTTTGATCCACATTCCTTCACAAATACCCAGTGTTAGCGCTCTGTATTCTGCTTCTGCACTACTCCGAGATACCACCGATTGCTTCTTGCTTCTCCGAGTAACTAGATTGCCGCATACATAAGAGCAATACCCGAGAGTTGATCGTCGAGTGGATATGTCTCCTCGCCCGATCAGCATCAGTAAAAACTTCTACCCTTCGACTATTATTCTTTTCGAATAATAATTCTTTACTCGGAGTCATCTTTAAGAATCTTAAGATTCGGTTAACAAGCTCCATATGTTCTCGAAGAGATAGCTTCATGAATCGACTCACTTTACTTCATCGAAAAACTTATGTCCGGTCCAGTGTGAGACAAGTAAATAAGTCTTCCAACAAGTTCGCCGATATCGTCCTTTGTCGACCCAGTAAACTATCATTCTCTATTCCAATTTCGCTATACGGTCTATTGGAGATCTCATTGGCTTCGCATCCAAGCATACCGGCTTTCTTTCAATAGGTCCAATGTGTACTTTTTCGAGTTACGTACTATCCCCATTTCGGATCTTGCAACTTCCATTCCTAAGAAGAACTTCAAGTCTCCGAGGTCCTCGATTTCGAATTCATGTGCGAAACTTCTTCAGCTTTGTCAAATCTTCGACGTGATCACTTGTAAGAATGATGTCATCCACATACACGATGAGTACAACAATCTTTTTGTGAACATCAGTATGATCGCTCTGACTTCGAGTATAACCGCATTCGATAACCGAATCAGTGAATCGAGCAAACCAAGCACGGGGAGATTGTTTGAGACCATATAGAGATTTCTGGAGCTTCGCATACTTTGCTCACTAGTGGAAGGATCTTCTGCACTGAGAGGTAAATCCATGTATACATCCTCTTCAAGATCTCCATTAAGGAATGCATTTTTGACATCAAGTCGCATTAGCGGCCGGTCTCGGTTGCTGAATGAGAGAGTAGGATTCTAATCGAGTTCGGCTCACACGGGGCGAATGTCTCTTGATAGTCAATTCAGTATGATCGCGTATAACCTTTAGCAACTGGTCGGGCTTTCAATCGTTCTAAGTTCCATCCGCCTTACATTCGATCGTAAATAACCATCCGCATCCTACCTGGTCTCGTATTCTCGGCAAATCGTACACAATCCACGTTCCATTCTTTTCTAGTGCAACAACTTCTTCATTCACAGACTTTTCTCCATCCCTAGTTGTGAGAGTGCTTCCGAATGTAATTCGGGATCTCTATCGTCGTCAATAAGAGATGACAAATGCATGATATGGAGGAGATAACTTCTCATATGAAACAAATCGAGAGATAAGATGTTGAGTGCAAGGAACATCAGAATCATCTCTCACAGGCGGGGTAAGCTCATAGTCACAAGTTTCTATAGATTCCGTACCTGAGTGAGTTTCGCAGAGGTTCGGAGCCGGATCAGATTCTCGGACGAAGAAATGGAAGTGGTATTTGGTTCTCTATTCTTTCGCTAGCTACTGTTCCGTCTTGTATAGACTCGAAGTTCCTGAGGTGCGGGATGTGTAGATGGGTTTGGCATAAGAGATGGAGGAGGTTGGATAGCCGGTGAAAGATCCGTGTCGACTGGTAAAAGAACACAGGGTTGTTGTTCACTACGACTCTCCCCCTGAACAACAGACTCTGGGTAGTATGGCTGATGCTCAAAAAGCGTGACATCCATGAATTATGCATCTTTTAGTCGAAGGGCAATAACAATTGTAGCCTTTTTATCGGTCGAATACCCTATGAAGATGCATTCGATCGATCCGGGATCTAATTTTCACGCGGTGTTGTTTGTGAATATGAACAAAGATCGAGCAACTAAATAATTTGGTAGTGGATAACCGAAGGGAGGACACGGTAGTTGGATAGGAGCGAAGGAGGACATCAATCGGACTAAGGAAACCCGTAATACGAGAGGGCATCCGGTTTATGAGATAGGCGGCAGCTAATGTCGCCTCGCCCCAATAAAATTTAGGGACCGATGTGGTGAACATGAGATCTGCGGCTACCTCCAACAAGTCGACGATTTTTTCGCTCGCAACCCCATTTTGTTGGGAGTATCAACACACGTGCCAAGGTGAAGGATGCCATTGTGAGTAAGAAAAGTTCCTAGGGAGGTGTTGAAAAAATCTTGTGCATTATCTGTTTTAAGAGTCTGAATTTTAGTATCAAATTGAGTGATGATCATTTGATAGAAGACATGAAATATTGGTCCTACCTCGGATTTATCACGCATTAGATAGATCCATGTCACGCGTGTGTGATCATCAATAAAGGACACGAACCATTGGGCCCCATAAATATTTTTTACGAGAGGGACCCCGTACATCGATATTGATTAGTGAAATGGACGAGTGGCTCAGTATGATAAACGATGAAACGAAGTACGAGTGTGTTTGCAAGTTGACAAAATTCGCAATTAAAGCGTGATAGGACTTTTATTAATAAATAAATGAGAAATAGCTTTCCAAGCGTACATAAAATTAGGATGACCTAAACGATAACGAAGAATACGATTTCACTATCATTATTAACACCTGAACGAAAGATACGTATGTACTAAGGGATTTAAGCAAGACGTGATCAGATATCGGAAGCACCACCGGTGGGTGAAACAAGACCAACAGAGGTTTATAGAGAAGATAGAGACTATCATGCGCAACTCAAAGACCGCCAATCATCCTCCCCGACTTCAAATCCCGAAATTCACAAACATATGTAAAAAATTTAAGAACACAATGACAATCATGAGCGAACTTACTAATAGTAGACCGGATTACAATCCAAAGTAGGAACATGAAGCACGGATGTGAGAAATAGATCTAGAGAGATGCGGACGTAACCAAGACCAACAACTTTGGAGGTCGATCCATCGACAATCCGAACAATGAGGTCTGGATTACACGGCTCGGTAATCCACTAATAAGGAGATATCCCGGTCATATGATCGGAGGCACCTGAGTCAACAATCCATGGGCAAGAAGAGGTTGAATCCAAGACGAAAGCAAATGAGAAAATACCTTGTTGGGCAACAAGGCCGGTGGCACCTGATGTTACACTAGGAGGATGGACTGGAGACAGTTGACCGAGCATCTTCTGGAGAGCATGAATCGTTCTTCGCCGAACGGGCTCGTTCTCGGAGAAGCTTCGGTGGTGGTGGTGGTAGCTGCCCGAGAATCACGTTTGGTCTTTCCATTGGTGGATTTTCCATGAATCTTCCAACAAGTATCCCGAGTATGGCCAGGACGGCGGCAGTGATCACACCACGGGCGGCCCTGGCGTCGGCGGTTGTCTCGTGGATGGGATGCGAGCAAGCAAGGGCGGATCCGTCGAGGACGGAGTGGAAGAGGAAGCACCTAACACGACCTTTTGGCGACTCTCTTCGCGGCGCACATTGGAAAAAACTTCACGAATTGTTGGGAGAGGTTTCAAACTTAAAATCCGCTAGCGAGTCTGGTCAAACTCAGATTTGAGGCCGAGGAGAAACTTGAAGGTGCGCTTCTGTTCCACGATTCTGGCGAAATATAATAGTGTCTTCGGGACACTTCCAAGAGTACACCTCGAATAGATCTAATTGCCGCCAATATCGAGTAAGAGTATCAAGATCGAGTGACGGAGAGATCACCTCGACGAAAGTCATCGTAAGGGTCTCAATCGCAAAGAGTTCGTCTGTATTATCCGAACTGGAATATGTCTCACGGGCAGCATCCCGTATATCCTTATCCGTGCTATACGAGGAGAAAATTCTCGCCAATATCATTAACAATGCTCGTGCCATAACCATATTATTTTCGGATTTCCAAGTTTTGTATGATGGATCCGTCGTCGCCGGAGCTCGGAGCATCACCAAGTGAGGTAGTCATCTTTGCTCTTTGCCGCATACAAACATCATGATCGATCGCGACCATCGGGAGATAATTATGGCCGGTGAGTTTGTGACTAGTGATGAGGACAGAGTTATTGTCTGAATTGCTGGGCATCGGAGACCCAGTTGCGGAGGGGTAGCTAGAAGTGACGTCACTAGTGGAGGACAAGTTGCAGGAATGGCCGTACTTAGTCATCGGAGAGGAGAGGAGGCCAATGGAATGACTAGAGAAGAGGTCGCGTCCACGAGAGCACGGCTGGAACGGGCTGTGCTTGTGATTGGTCGCGGAAGAAGCGTCGGCAATCGGAAGTAGACAATCGCGGGATAGGCGCGATTCCTTGATGCGCTCGGACGAACGATCGCAGGAGAGGGGAGGAGACGTCGAGAGAGTATGCCCGAGAATCACGTTCGATCGGCAGGAGACGTCGAGCGGGAGAAGTCTTCTCTGGTCGAGCGGGAGACGTCGAGCGGTCGAGCAGGAGACGTCGAGCGGGACGATTGCTCCGATCGAGCGGGAGACGTCGAGCAGACGGGCGGACGATCGAACGGCAGGAAGCAGTCGAGCGATCGAACGGGACGCAGACGTCGAGCGATCGAACGGGACGAGCGGTCGATCGAACGGGACGAGCGGTCGATCGAACCAGATCGAGCGGACGATCGAGCGGGACGTCGACGTCGAGCAAGACGCAGACGATCGAGCGGGACGAGACTCGATCGAGCGGGACGAGGCTCCGATCAAGCGGGAGAGGCTTGATCGAGCGGGATAGCGGGAGAGCTTCAATTATGGCTCTGATACCATGTGAATTTTTGAATTATGCTATATCAATTCCATAGAGAATTCACCTATAAATAAGTGATTACAAGTACAAGAATAAGGAAAGGAATTAAGTCCTTTCTATAATTACGGAATAACATAAATAGCTAAAATTAAGGAATTAAAATAATGTCTAAATATAGCACGTATTAAAGGGTAATTATGAGCGTAATTCCACACTTCTGTTTCTAGGAATAACGCTTTAGGTATCTTCCTTCTTCTCCTTGAGCTTGATTTCTATTGTGTCAATTCGGGTCACCGGGTCGGGGCTGGGTTCTAATCGAAACTGATTCGATCCGAATATTAAACGAGTCGAAAATCCTAACTCGAATTGGCCTGCCTTCAATCTCCAACATGAACCCGAGTCATTAAACCTATTTAAAATAAGGAAGAAGTGCTAGATTAAAATTTGATCAATTTAGGGACAATTTTGATTCAATTTCTGATTCATTTCAGATTAGTGGGTCTATTTCTAGCCATTTTGGGGTGAAGGGTCATTTTTGGGTCTACGGCTCAACCCAAAACCCAACCCAGAAAACTAAACGGGTTAGGATCGTTGACTCGAACCCGATCCCAAAATTATTCAGGTCAACTCGAACCCTGATTTCAAGTCGGATTTAGGTCGAGTTGGCACATTCGGTCAGTTTTTGACACCCTTGATTTCTATTCTTGAAAGGCTTGTTAGCGACATTCGAGATTGGCTTAGGCACAGATGCGCCGGCTCACAGAAGTCATCATGACAAACAATTTAGTTATAAAATCATTGCATCTCGCTTTTCTCTTAGGTGTGCCTTTCTTAATCTTCCAACATTATTATTGCTTCGACCATTCAATTGCCTCTTTGCTCTTATCATATAACAGTGAGGAGGGCCAAAAACCAGTTACCAAGCCTAAAGTTCTATTCAAGTTTTTCCATGTGATTTGGAGGAGGGCTTGATGCCCAAATCTTGGATGATAGAGAGCATCTATTGAAATATCAAGTACCTCATAACTCGCATCGTCTTCCACATTATTATGTTTAGTGCTTTGACCTTTTCAGCATTGTCGAGCTTCTAAAGTACTCATCTACAAGTTCATCCAACCAACAAAGCCAACCCAAAAGTTGGGTTGCAAGGAGCACCCGCAAATGACCTCAAGAATGATATTTGTTGCACTTTGTCGATTTCATTGTATGATCATTTTTACTGTTTTTGTAGAATTTAATTTGAGATTTACCACTTGTTACATATGATTGTCATTAATTTTTAATAATTTGATGGACTTTTTTTTAGTAAGCTTTTAGGATAAATTTTTGTTAAAAAATTTGAAATAAACAAATGCTTTCAAAGCTATTGGACCACTTGGGCACAATTTTTATAAAATTATAGAAAAGTCTCATCCAGTTTGGGATCATAGCATAGGCCATGTGCCCAGGGTTACAAAGTACAAACATTGGACTAGTTGGCAAATGCTATTTGCACTTTCATCCTACAAGCTTAGATATGCGTGCATGTAGGTTAAATAATATTGCATTCATATGGAAGGCCCCATATACATGTCATGCCATCTTGTTTACTAGGCAACATTTTAAGACCTATTTCTTCTTTATATTTAGGCTAAATTGTAACAATGTCGAGACTTATGATAGATTGATGCATGGGTGGAGTTATATCTATTTCCTGTCCAAATAATATTTGACTTGCTTTTTGCCCTCTTGAACTTTGCTAGACTTAGGAGGGTTCTCATCGTGCTTTGCTGAGTCCCTCTTTCAAGTCAACGCATTTACCCCTATGGAGTACTATAATTCCTCTCAGCATTTTACTCAAAATTTTGAGAGAATGTCTCATCAACTAAACCTTTTAGCTTCAAAGGCTACTCTATGTACGTTGTGGCGAGTCTCATCTTAAATTAAACTATTTACCTAAATTGGTACTGTGAGTCGGTTTAGGTATTTTTTGTCCTCAGAGAAATTCTATTTGGTTTCACATTTACAATCAATGCAAATTCTCACCCTTTTTGGACAATCCCATTTGTGAATTGTAGGACTCACCCTCGACCTTATCCTCTTAGATTTGTCTCCTTTCTTAATCATTTTATGATCATTTTCATTATTGTAGTAAGACCTAAGTTGCCCATGAGCATCCTTGTTATCTTCAATTTAGTGGACCTGCTATTTCTCAAACTTTTGGAGGTCAAAAACTAATGTCCATGTCATCCTAAAAACATGTTGGCATGGTGTATCCTTGTGACCGCTTATGCTCCTGTGTATGAAACTCCTTTTGAGGCAGCCTTTTTTTAAGAATTTAGCCTATAACCACTTTTTGTGAATCAAAGATCCCTATTAACTTCTTTAATTTAGTTTTATTTATTATTAGACCTCCCATATTGTTAATCATGTAGTCTTGTGCCCTTAGGATTCATATTACTAAATGAATTATGTTTGGTGTCTTCTACCTTTTTAAGAGAAATCGTTAGGTTATATGATATGATCCAGAGCAAAAATCGACATGATGCTCCATAGAAATTAGGGCAAAACAGATTTTTTTTTTTAATAATTGAAACAACTCAATGAGAATAGAAAGATAAAAAACTTATAATTCGAAAGGTAGGCAATCTATCCCAGTTCCTACAATTTGAGGGGTAAGAAATCTCTCCGAACATCTAATCCTAAGACTCACAACTCATTGTCATGTATAAAAACTAACCTGAAACATAATAAGCTTATTCATACCTAATAATAATAATAATAAAAGACTAAATTGCCCATAGGCATACAATAGACAAACTTGCTCCACATATACACACACAAAAAGACACCATGCTCTCAAGGTGGGAAAACAAGAGAGTTTTCCTCCTCCCCCACAACTGTCTCTATTTCTTCATTCTACGCTTCCTCTTCCTGCACTATGAGAACTTGTAATCTTCGATCTTTGCAACTATGTTTTGAGGTGAACTTCTTATCACACCGAAAACATAACCCCTTGGCTCGCTTCTCTCGAGTCTTTATCTCTATGAGGCGCTTGAGTATTGCTCATGGTCGTAGTCCATTATTCTTGTCTCGTGCAACCTTCCTCTGAACTTCCGCTGTCTAAACTTTTGGCATCGCCGTGGTTGCAGCAGTTCCGTACTATGGTCCATCTATGTTGCCCCTATTGGCTTTCTTCATTTGGTTCTTGTCTTTCACAATTTGGGCTAGCTCCATCATCGCCCTCAACCCCTGTGGTCTTAGTAGTCCGAGGCTGCTCGCATGTCGGTCTTTAAGTCCTTCATAAAATTTCCCTTCAGTCTTACTTCAGAAATCCCCCACAGTCTTCCCGAGATTAGTTCATATTTCTCCCTATATTTCATGGTCGTCCCCTCTTGAGTCAAGGCATATAATTGCTGTAGGTCTCATTATCGAATTGCTTGGAAACGTTCTAATAAACAATCTTTAAATTCATCCCACGAATGGATCGAGTATTTAGACTCCCTCCACTGAAACAATGCTAAGGCTTTCCATTCTAAACACAATCTTGTCGCCATGAGTTTCTCCTCCCCATCTAATCCATTCACTGCAGAATATCGCTCCACCCGATACACCCACCCAGTGCGTCTACCTCTCGAAGATTGACATCTTCAACTTCCTATCTTAACATATCCACTCCAGTTCTTTCTTTCTCCATTATTTCCTCCTATGTATCGAGGGTAAAACTCACTCCTTCAATTGTAACCATATCCCCTCCCTGCTTCGTCGTGCTTCTCCATACCTCTGACATAATCTCTTCTCCATGTTTCGGCCCAACTGCCTCCATCGAAAATCTCTAATCCACCCATAATCGAAGTCCTGAGAGGAGGATCGTGGTGATGGATGTTTTCTTCCCCGTGTTCCTCACCTTCGATCTCTTTTTCTTTCGATCTTGCCACAGATTTTTCAATCAAACTTTGGTTAGGGTTTGTAAATTGAGCTATTGACGGGTTTCCCCAATTTCTTCTTCCTCTGTTGTTTCCTCCTATGTATCGAGGGTAAAATTCACTTCTTCGATCTTAACCATATCCCCTCCCTGGTTCTTCGTGCTCCTCCATACCTTTGACATAATCCCTTCTCCATGTTTCGGCCCAACTGTCTCCATCGAAAATCTCTAATCCACCCATAATCGGAGCCCTGAAAGGAGGTTTGTGATGATGGATGTTTTCTTCCTCGTGTTCCTCACCTTTGATATCTTTTTCTTTCGATCTTGCCACAAATTCTTCAGTCAAACTTTGGTTAGGATTTGCAAATTGAGTTATCGACGAGTTCTTGGATTGCATCTCCGAGTCTCTTCATCATCTCTCTCATTTCTTCCATGCCATCAAATCCGCTCTCCATTCAATTTTCTATGGAGCCTATTTTTCATGTTTGTGAAGCTTTCTTCCACTCTCGATCTGAGTTGCCCTACCTCTTCCTCCAATTTCTTCTCGAAATCGTCTATTTTCTTGGTTGTCATTCCTGATCGCTGACTTCTAAGGTCACGATTAGAGCACGCACGATCTTGTTCATCTTTCCTGCTCTTTCGGATCTAGTATGTTTTGTGTGGTTCGGTGTGATCGAGATGAATGTATTTTGAAGTCCCTGTTGTTTCCCAAATAACTTTAACTTCGATCTTATCCTGAGGCGTAGATCACAACAGCAAGCCGGAGTGCAATTGTATTGCAGTTTTCGATCATAGAGGCGGTAGGGAACTGCAGTAAGTTGGAGTTTCAGGCATCTGTATCCCACGTTGTCATAGTGGTTTCACAGCTAGCTTGGTCGCTCTCAGGGAAAGGTGCGTCTCGTCACTCTCGGTCGCGATCCCGTAGTCGTAGCCCTACTGGCAACTGCTTCACGCGAGTACGAAGCAGAAGGAGATTATTTTCGGTCCTAGGTAGACCTCGATGTGAATTCACAGAATCGTCGTATGTCGCTATCATTTCCTTCCCCACATCATGATTTACTATCTTGCCTCCTCTATTGTATCATTGCCTTCTCCACAAGCTTTAATCGCGGTTGTAAAACAATTCCAAAGGTTGTTTTTTAGAAATCTTTGTCTGATACCAATTTGATACGATATAGAGTAAAAATCGACACGATTCTCCACAGAAATTAGGTCAAAAGAGACTTTATTTATTCTAGGAAACCCTAATGTTCGCTGTTGAGTTTCGCCTCCCTCGAACGCTCTCGAAATCCAACAACAAGAGTCGAGTCCAGACGCTGATCAATCAGCTCGATCTGTGGTGGGCGGTGAAGACGATCATCTGCGATGAGGGGCACAGAGGCGTTCAGAGAGATCTAAAATCTAAACCTAAGACTCACAACTCAATCTCATGCATAAAAATTAAACTTAAAACATAATAAGTCTATTTGTACCCAATAATAATAATAATAATAAAAGACATAATTGCTCTTTGACTTACAAAAGACAAACTTGCCCTTAGCCTAGGCGCCTTTGTGACCTTATATTCTCAATCTAGTATCCATTAATTTTTAGGATTTGTTGGTCTTTGTCGCTCATTGGCCTCTATCCTAACTCTAGCATTTTGTGGTTCTTTCAAAGTCCACAACTATCAAGGATAATGTTTTCCAATTCATACAAGACAATGCACCATAATGGCACATCATTGCCATTCGACACATAATTAGATTTTTCTGCGTAATAGTTTTTTTTTTATATATTTTTAAAAATAAAGGCATAATCATATTAATACCTTTTTTAGAAAGTTATTTCCTGGAAGGACTCATCTTACTGAAGACATTTTGTCTTCTCGTTAGTTATCTCTGACTTTGGTTTTTCGAAAAAAATTGAGTGCCAAAAAACAATTCTTATGTATAAGAAATTTTATTGGCTTGATGATTTTTTGCAAGCAATGAATTTTTGTGTCAGACCCTTACTCATCCTCTTTCATTTGAATGAATGTCTGAGTTGGTTCTTTGGTTTTTGGAAAAAATGAGTGCCAAGGCACAATTATTATGTATAAGAAATTTTATTGAATTAATGATTAATACGAATGTTTCAGGCATCAAAGTTTTGTGCCCAGCTCTGTCTTCCTCTCATTTGAATGAATTTGTCCGTTTGTTATATCTTTTTTGGAGGAATCCTAATACAAATCACCATTCTTTTATTCATCAAGCAATTAAGAGTAAGTCAATCTCATCACCACCAAACTATAATCTTGTTCTTTGACACCAAGCTATAACCTCGTCACCACCAAGCTATAATCTTGTTCTTGGCATCAAGAAGACTTGCTGCCACTTTCTCATTGCTGAAGTGGAGTTTGTTTTTTTTTTCTTTTAGTGTATGGGTGTTTGTTCCCTTTTGTATGTTTTTGGAACCCAAAATGATGCTGGTTTGTACAAACTTACTCCCGTTGTGGGGATTGGGTGGAGGGTTAAGCATTCTTTGATGGAAACTAGAGACCTAAAACAGTTGTTAAGCAGAAGCTGATGGCACAGATAAGGAGTTATGGCTGTTATAACTCGCCCTGTCAAAAGAATTAGTGACGGCCTAAATTCATTAACACTTACTACAAAACTAGTTAATTGATAAAATACTGTTCGATATATTTTGAGCAATAAGACCAAGCTTTTTTTTTCTTTTCGCTAGCTTAGTAAATGGGCTAGTACTCCTTACTCATGCTCCTGAAATATAGGGCGTATATATCTTGAAAATGGGTGATTGCCTATATTTTGTGGTTGCTTGTGACCAACTCGATATGGGGATGAATGGATGGGAACAAGAGAATAAGAAGGGGTAATCATATTGAAATCTATACACTGAATGTCTTCTGAGTTGGGTTGAATAAGTTATATCACCATCCTGAGCCAGATTCAATAAATCACCAGGCACTTGAACCAATATATCAGAGCATTTAAGTCGCCTAAAGAAGCATTCCTATTTAAGTCGCCTAGATCAACTCACTTCTAAGCTGAAGTTACTAGAAGAAAGAATATGCTTGCTCATTGAATTCACAATGAAAGTTTTGAAGTCGCCTAAAGATGTTCACTCAATCAAAATGTACTTGCCAAGTGAGCTCGCTAGTGCTTTCGCGAAGGGAAAATTACTACGGAACTTGTTTGAGAGTATTGCGAACACTTCCTCAAACAATTGTCCTTTTTTCTGAAATTTGTCTTGGTTTGCTTCTAATATTTGAACATTTATCGGTTCAAAAGATTTGTGAAGAATATGAAAACCATTTTAAGCTTTGACATATAGTTTTTCTTGCAGTGCTCAAATGGAGCCATTTTTATAACACTAAACCTTAATCTAAGCCTGTATTGGTAAAAGTTAACATAACTCAGATATATTCCCTGAAGGGAATAGTGAAATCCATTGAGCTTCCCACTTTCGTTTTTACCTATTTTGTTTTTATTGTCATCTTTTTTTTGTTTTTTTTTTCTTTTCCTGTCAAAGCTCAATTGGTACTTGCTAGTAAGGTTTTGGTGTTACCCATGTATAAATTTGTGTCCAATAGAAGCGCATGCAAGAAGAGAAAAGACAAGTTCATCACTGCAGGCCCCTATAATAGCTTTCCATATTGAGATTTTTATAGTCAGTTCCGAGAATAATGCTTAAGAAATAAAATCTGAAAAGAAAAATGGGACGAAAGAAGGCAGCGAAGAAGAACGAAGGATGAAGTGGCAGGAGATTATAATCCCATTCTGCTGAGAAGACAACTCGCTAAGAAAACCATTGAGATTGCCCTGAGTGTGTGTGAATGTCGGACATAATCAATGTCCTGACTTCTATTATTTTCAAAAAGATGTCTATGGGTAAAATTACATCTGATCGGATAATACTTGTGGAATAAAATGACATCATTATATATGATGTCGCGAGCATGCTTTAATGCATGAGGTGCCACCTTTGACTCTCGTAATACCATCATGTTGCTTGGCGTATTACCATGCAATTTGCTCCCTATCATTTGTATTTCCAGAAGTATTTGATCTTCCACTACTTTCTTTTATTATGTAGCGTTAATTATATTTTTTTTATTATATCCTCCTTTGGAAGATATATGATGATTTTGATGTTTTTATTTGTTCACTTCAATTTACAGGGCAATAATTACAATTTTGATCCAACGAGATACTTTAATCAATTTTTTGGTTGAGCATTTTCATTTTGTTCTCTAGATTTACTTTTTGTTGTTGTAACCTCTTTTACAGGAAACATTTCACCCAATAGAAGTCACAAGTGGTCTTTGGATAGTTCCGAAATGGAAACCTCCTCCAGTATGTTACAAAATATTCAACACTACTCAGTTTCTTTCATATATTATGGTGTTATCATGGAATACCCTTCTTTTCTTTTTGTATTTTTAATTGATTATTCATCATGACACCTTTGGCTCTTGCTAGAAGAGCGCATTTTTTACTTTAATTAAATTGATAAAAGATTTGTGGTGAACTATAAGCATTAAATCTATACTAAACCACATGTTGTATGATGCCATAAATCAGTATGCTATCAATTTTATTCCTTATGAAGCCTTCTCACACTGATTTGCTTTATCAGGTAGAGTTATATTAATTCTCCGGTAATAGTAACCTTTCTTACTGTGACATAATTCTCAGGATGTTATTGTTATTCAGTTAATATTAGGTTCTATATTAGATGAAAAACATTCTATTTTTCTGCAGATGGTAAAACAGCAGGTTTATTGAATGTTTCATCTTTTGGACTTGATTATGTTTTTTGAACAAGCACGAATCTACAATCCCTTATGTGCATGATTTTAAATTGAATCACCTGAAGGCTGATTTGGTTCCTTGCAATGTTTTCACTTTCACTCATTTTGAGTGGGAATATAAAATCAATACTTATGAGGTAGTTTTGTAAAGGCTTTTGAAATTTGAAATGAATGTCGATGTCCAAGTAGATTCAACCAAATTATAGATTTAATGAACTTCATCATTTTTCAAAACATAATTTTTTAAAAGAAAATTTTAAGGTTTAACGCTTAGAACTGTTTTACCAACACTTTTTGTATGGATTTTCTAAATGTAGTTTCAAATATGTAATACCTATTTTTTTATTATGGTATAATATTTTTAATCTTCCTCAGGATTGTTCCATGTCGTTATAATCAGGTCTGACATTTTATGGGTGCTTAAGTTTATGGTACAAATTGAAATGAGAATGCAGCTATAACAACAACACCAATAACCCTTTATCCTACTAAGTGGCGTCAGCCACATGAATCCTTTTTCTTTATTGTGTCTTATTTAGTGCATCTTTTCTTTTAATTCTAATAAATTAAGATCATTTTTAATAGAACATGCCCAAGTCTTTTAAGATCTACCTCCAACTTTCTTAACATAAGTCGAATCTAAAATTTTTTCTCTCTTAACTGGGTCATTAGATGGTTGAAGTTTAATGTGACCAAACAATGTAAGACGACTCTCTCTAATCTTATTTGCCACTAGAGTTACTCCAACCCTTTCACGAATATATTCATTTTTGCATTTTATCTCTAAGTGTAAAGTTACTCGTTCACATAAGCATTCTCATCTTAGCAACACATAATTTAATTTTATGCTTCTCTTTTAAAGGGCAATGTTTTGTGTCATATAGCATTGCAAGATTAGAGGGCTATCAAAGACCATCTTATAGCATTGCAAGATTAGAGAGCTATCACAGACCATCTTATAAAATTTTTCTTTCAAGTCTAAGCGGTATATCTCTATCACATAATAGGCCCAATGCATTCATTCATTTCAACCATCCAACATGAATTATACTAAGAACATCCCCATCTATATCACCATCACTTTGAACAATAGACCCGATATATCTAAAACGTTCACTTCTTTTAATGACTTGGTTACCCATAGTTACGATCTTGTCGCTAGATCTAATACTACTAAAATTACATTCCTTATATTTAGTTTTAGATCTATCAAACAAAAACTTTTAGACTTTAAAGTTGACCTTTGTAATTCAGAATTTTCCTGAATGCTCTCTCTAATCTTATCCACAAGAAGGACATCATCAGCCAAAAGCCTGTACCAAGATACATACTCTTGTAAATGTCCAGTGAAAACATCCACAAGTAAAGCAAATGTGGGCTTAAAGCTGATCCCTGATGTAATCCAATTGAAATAGAAAAATACTTAGTCAGTCCTCCATGTGTTCGAATACAAGTAACAACTGAACTAAGTATCTTTAATGACTTGAGTATAACCAATATTAACATCTTCCTTTTTTGGAACTCTTCAAATTGAAATGAGGATGAATCAAGTTAAATTTTATTGATGGCGGCATTTACATACATACCACCCAATTCCTATGTATTTACATATTCAGCACCTAAACTTTGTTCTCTTACATTTGTACCAGTCAAATCTTTCATATAACATAAAAAATACCATGTTAACTCTTAAAAAGTGAAATACACCTTTTCATGTATAGGAAGGTAGCCTGCATGTAGATATGTAAATACATGGGAATTGAGTGGTATGTATGTTAATCTTCCTTTATTGATTCTCTAGTTTGCCTCGTTGATTGAACGAGGAAACATATAAACTAGTTCAAAATTTCTTACAATGCTCGACTTCATTCAGATTTTTGCAATATTCATCTCTTATTCTATGAGCTAGTGAATATTCAAAGCTTATTGATGTTGACACTTCCTATATAGAATGAAATTTTGAAACATCGAGTTAAATTTTATTGATGGTTTAGTTTGTCATATATTGAAAGAGTAAAAGTTAAATTATTTGTGATACATGTCAGGTTCAAAATGCAACCAATATTATCCTCAATCCAGGAATGGCTTTCGGCACTGGCGAACATCCCACGACTATGTTATGCTTGTGTTTGTTGCATAGCTTGATCAAAGGTGGGGAAAAGCTTCTTGACTATGGCACAGGCTCTGGAATACTTGGAATTGCAGCTTTGAAGGTTACGATGCTTTGCCATTTACCCGTCTGTCTCCCTAATAACAGAAAATACAAAAAATTTAAATGGGCTGCCACAAATTTCAAGAGATGATGGTATCCGATTTTTTATTTTAAATTTATTTCTTTCTATTTCTCTGAGGCCCATTGCCTGCTCGTTCTTATTGCTTGTGCTTTTTCGTTTGGAAATTTTAGGATTTAATTTGGTGTCTTAACTTTTGCAAATCTATATATTATCATTTACCGCTATGGTACTGTCTGATGCCATCAAAAATTTTTGGACTTGGGAGAGTTAAATAAGTCGTATATGACGGAGAAGCATGCATTCATAATGAATGGAGTCGCTTGAAAAACTGATAATATTGAGACTTCGCTTTTCAATTAAAGGAAATTCAAATAGTGGATGAGAAGAGTAATATGTGTTTTTCAAGAATGAAAAAAAAAAAAAAAAGCCAGAGATTGTGTTAAGAAATGCCTTTTCAAAAGAAATAGAAAATGCTCTAATGTACTTTTATTATATTTTTAATCTTTAATCAATCGGTTTTGCACTAAAAACATCCATATCAAGTGCTTAGAGTGTTTGACACCTAGACCACCATTCTTATGAGGAGGCTCCAAAGAGGGCACCTTAAAGTTTCGTTGTGAATTTTGATGAAAAGGAATTAAAGTATAGTTCAGAGTTTGATAAATTGCAAATGTTCCAGTTAGATTATTAAAAATAAAATCTACAATATAAATCTTAGTTAAAAATGGACTAGGACTTCTAATGTATATAATAAAAGGTTATCTTTCTTCTGTAATTTTGATAAATGTTATAACGAAATAGTGAATTACATGATCACTAAACAAATGTAATAGGAGCTTGATAATAGTTTTACTCAAGGTATATTAGTTTTAATTAATTAGATATCCTTTTTATCAGATTTTCTTAAGATGGGGGTTGAAACATCACTAGCACTAGTTTGCATAATTTTTCCTTTTAGTTATGGGCGAGCCTTCCCAATTGAGGATGTCTTTTCGGCTCAATTATAGGGCTAATATTTGATCAAAATTGGAAATGATTGGGGTGATGCAGGTAAACTCGATCAAATCTTTTGGTTTTATTCTGCCTTGTGTATCTATGTACCCAATCTGCAATTTTAGTATAGAGGGTTATGGGAGAGCCCGATCAGCAACTATGAGTTGCCTCTTCTTAGATATCTTGAGCAGGCTGCATTAGAAATGCATGCCAAAACATGTTTTTGAGATCAATTATTCTTGATTTTAAGTTTGACGCAAATAAGTACGACTAAGGGACACATGGGTTTTGGTTGGTGGTCTCAGTTTTGATTGATGGGTTTAATAAAAGTTGAACCACATCTCGGTTGGGGCCGTCATTATTTGGATGATCCATCAGTGGAGTAACTATATTTCAAATTTATCTCAATATTTAGGCTTATAACCTAAGAAAGGCCCAATAATTAAACTTTATTTGAGGGACTTGCAAGCTTAGTGTTACTTTGATTAATTTGATTATAGCTTACATCCATAAAACAGTCTATATGTGGGACTCACAGATTCGTGGTTGAAGAAAGCCCAAAAGCGGGACTTTAGGGACCATTGGCTGTATTTACAACCCCACTGACAATGGAAGACCAATGATTAGACTTACAACTTTGAATATAGGCTCATCGGCTTAGGTTTGACATTTTGGGTTTGCTGGCTTTATGTTGATTTGATCATTAGAGTTGGCAACTTCAATGCGTACGTCTTCATTGTTTGTAACTTCTTTGCCAAGTCTTCCATGTTTCTGGTTGAGGACCCGTATTTCACCAATAATTTGTGGACGCATGCTTTAGTGTTCATCTCCTCTTGCTCTCAAAATATAGTCCACTAAACTCTAGTAGGTGGTGCCGACCTTTCTAATCCGTACTGCATTACTTTGTCGTAGAATGTCTCGTCACTGGAATAAAAACAAAGTACTAATTGCTCAGTTGCATTTTAATCTAGTGGTAGGCTGGTAGCTGGATAAATCATTCAAAAAATCGATACAAGTGAGGTTGATCATCAGATCATCTATCATGTTGATGTTGCCCCCATTTATCTTGTATTGTTGATAGGAGAATGGATAATTTACATGCATACCACTCAATTCTTATTTATGCGTATACTTCAATTTGTACATACATATCACCCTATCTATGTATGAAAAGGTGTATTTCACTTTTCAAAAGTTAAAATAATGGTATTCTTGATTTGATACAAAAGATTTGGGCAGTATGAATGTGAAATGTAAAATTTAGGTGTTTAGATTTGTAAATGCATATGAATTGATTAGTATGCTCATGGAAGCAAAAGCAATTCTTGTCTTTCTTATCTTAAACGCAGATGGGTGCCGGTTTCTCTGTGGGAATAGATGTAGATCCTGAGGCAGTTGCTTCTGCTATTCAGAACATGGCCTTGAATGAGATAGAGGCTGATAAAATGAGGGTATATTTGGTTCCTGAAGTTGGAAGCTCAAATAATATGGAACTCTCTGCTGCAAAGTCTGATTTCGATATTGTGATTGCAAATATACTGTTGAATCCATTGTTGGAATTAGCTGGAGATATTGTTTCCTATGGGAAGCCTGGTGCAGTCATTGCCCTTTCAGGAATCTTATCTGAGCAGGTACCCATTTTTTCTCAGAATTGCATTTTGTCTAGATAAGCATATACTATTTTGTTCTGCGTGTTTTTTTAAAGAGGAATTTTACAGACATACCACACAAATCTCATGTATTTACATAATATTTACATGCATACCACTAAAATCTTTCAAAGTTGTATAAAAAATACCACAATCACTATCTTATAATACACTTTTTCTTGCCTCAGTTTATGGGGAAATTATTACATACGGAGCACGTACGCAGTCGGAATAAGTATCTGATTCACTTTGAGGTATTGGGAGGATATGGAGTGTATTGGTTATTGATAGGTATTACTAAGTATTGGTATTGAGTATTGATAGATATTACAGATCGATGACGTAATGCGTGCGAACTACGTATGTGCTTCGTATGCAATAATTTCCCCGGTTTATGAGCCTATGGCGTTGTAAGTGTAAATATCTAACTTGAGGCTTTGGCATGAAAAGTGGTGTTTTTCACATTCATGTTGAGATTGAAACAGAAGCATCTTCTAAAATTGCGATTAAGAATGCCAATGCATTTAATCTCATTATAATCATGCAATATAATTTAATTTCTTAGGCATTAGAATTTCAATTATGATGTTATTACTGGTTGGTTGCAGATACAGCAACTAAAAGAAGGTTTTGCAGTGTATTTGGATAACATTTCAGTTACTGAAATGGATGGTTGGGCCTGTGTACATGGAGTCAAGAGGAGAAATTGATCACCTTCACAAGGGAAGCTTTTGCTGTATGTTATAGTCTATATATTATATATGGCACCATTTCTGAAATTTTTAGTAGAGTAGAATATTTTGATCAGAATTTAGTTAAAAAATGTTTTTAATAATTATTAAATTTATTTTGAGATAAATATTTTAATAATTTCGGTTAAAATTGGGTTTATCCAATTTAGGTTTAAAATTGTTAGATTTGTATTATATTATATTAAAATAAAATCAATTATAATTAAAAAAATATCCTGGATATGATTATTAAAAAATTATATTACTGAATATTAGAACAGTTAAATATTAAAAAATTATGAAATTATTAATCAAAACCTAAGCCTATTATCAGCTAAATAATTAAAGACTCGGTTATTAAAAGTCGGTGCATATGTAATGTCATATAAATAATATAAAAGAAGGCCTTGGGTTTTGAACAAGAAACAGCCTAATTGACATATAGTTGCCAAGATATACACATATGTATATTACAGGAGGCATAAAAGCATTTTTTTTTAATAACAAAATGAATCATAACAGCATGATTGCATACAAAGATGCTAATAAAGTCAAATCTGCAGAACAAAATTTATGGTTATTTTACAAATCATGTGGTAAAACCTTGTTTGGAGGGATATCCTGTCTTCTCTCCACAAAAGCTGAAGGAAACCACCCCGCCTTGCCCTTGCATTCACCCTCAGACCATCCGGATTGATCAACCTGTCATACCAATTCCAAAAATTCCAATCAGCCACCATCACAAATCTCATTATGTTGAAACATAATCACTTCCAAGTATATGCATGTCCTTGAACTCAAGACCTTAACTGTGGCCACGAGATGAATTCAACAAACATTAGGTTATGAATCCCTCATAAAATCAAATCGCAAAGAATTCAAGATTTTTTATATTCATATTTTCTTTTGAAGTACATGATTTAAGTATGTCAACAAAACAACACTAAAATAGTTACAATCCAAGCAGTATGAGCAAACTCAAATTTAAAAGTGATGGCCTAACTTCAACAAAAAGTGCACGAAATTGTTGTTGACAGAAGGAATGCTTATAATATGGAAAAACAAGCGTGGCAGGTTTTACAACAAACACAACAAATCTTTGATGGAGTTCGTTCAACTAAAAGTATGATGCGGCAGCACAAGAAAACAAGATTGTGGCGTTTAAAAGCACATAAAAATAGCAAAGCAAAATGGATTTGCGACACTAAAAAAATAATAATAATAACTGGATGGTATGAAGAGACTAAAACCTATGATTCTCTATCACCAACTGGACTTGAAATTGTTGTCCAAAATGACCGGCTACATCCGAGTTAAATCCCGGTCCTAACCCCTTTACCAGGGAAAATTATTGTATACGGAGCACGTACGCAGTCCACACGCAACTACTCCGATAATAACCTATCAATACTCAATAATCAATACCCTGTAAATACCTTAATAACCAATACCCCCTCCCAACCCTCTCAATACCCTCAAAATGAGGGTACTTGGAGGTTATTTCGCACCCAGCGTTGGGTACGTGCTCGGTATGCAATAATTTCCCCTTTACCAGACAGCCCCTAAGAATAGCAAACAACCACAAAACCACAAAATCCAAACATTTTGATATTCACATGCTCAACTCTCATAATTATATAATAGGTTCCCTCATAAAGTCCAAAGATACATTTAGGACTTCAAACAAATTTAATTTCCAAAAAGGCAGCCAAAAAAGAATAGGAAAGGAGAGCAAGGGACAAGGGCAAAAATGAAAGCCTCTTATGCAAGAAAACTTTTCCCAAGTCTTGAAAATAGAGGTATTATGGTTATCGAGAATTTGAAAACTATAGAGAAAGTAAAAGATAACTATTGAAAATTAAGAGGGAGACGATAACCTAAAAAGCAATAAAAATGTTAGAATAACCAAAAAAGATATTATAATCTGTCAAACCGATAAGACGATAACCTAAGAAAGACCCACCCATACACACGATTCTTAAGAGAAACAAAATAACCTCAGTACAATCTGTACATAGAATAAAGCATATAATACAAAATATCCTTCACTAAAATCATTACATAGAATAAAGCATATAATACAAACAAAGCATATGAGGATATAGTGAATTTGTTGATGAAGTCAAAATGGTTAGTGATGTGGATCATAAATTTTGAACTTTGCATTAGTCAAGAATAAGAGACTGAATATCAAAATGATCCCTAAAATATAAATGAAGAGCCATTTCAGCCCTATATTATATAATACATCATTAGTCCATTGACTCGATCCAAAATGATCATACAAATAGTATTATATGGACAATTTTAAATTTCATTTCTAGAGAATAATCACACAATTGATATTTTAGCTGTAAAAGGATTTAAATAAAATATATGGCACTACCAAGCTTTTGAGATGAAAAAGACAATTTAAGAGCCCGGGAGGAGGGGGGTGGGGGAGGATGTACCATTCAATCCTTATTTATCTGCATATCCAACACCTAAAGAATCATATTTACATGCATACCACTCGCTTTAACATCACATCAAAAATATCACCATAACTGTCTTTTTAAAATTGAATCGAAGTGTAATAATAAAACTTTAGGTGTTAGATATGTAAATACATAAGAAATCTGAGGTATGTATGTAAATTTCTAAAAAAAAAAAAAATGGTGGTCGGGCATAAAATGATGATGACTGTCAGGTTTCTCATGAGGTTATACAATCGAGTAAAATAGGCTAACCTGCCTAACTACGACATAGTCGCCAACAGCCAAGCTCAATTCCTTCTCTGAAAAAGCTGTGAATGGGTGCACTGCCTGCAAGCATGAATCGTAAAGAAAATCTACTCAACTAAATAGTAATAAAATTATATTAAAATCACGCGAATATTAATATTTTTTTACCTCAGCAAGGAAATATAATGCTTTTTCAGAACGTTTAGGTGATGGTTGTGGTGTGTGGTTAGGAACTGAAGGAATGGCTGATTCTTTTCTTTGCTTTTCAGAGAGCATCTACACACAAGTTTTGTAACAAAATTTTAACTTTTGGACCATTGAATGGTGGTCAAATGGTGAAGGTGAAAAGTACCTCTGCTTCAACATCATCTAGTATAGCAGCTACCCTTAAATGAAATGACTTTTCTGCCTCAACCTTAAAATAAACAAAAAGGTATAAATATGAAAAATTGCATTCAGCCCAAATTTAATTTCCTTGACGTCAAAAGTATTACACACCATAGCAACTAAGCGCTGGAGAGTCAACCTTTGCTGCTGTGACTCAACAGCAGCTAGTGCAGCAGCAGCTTCCTTTCCAAGGACAGCCATGTTCGCCTTTAGATCTTGCATCCTAGATTCAGACGACTGTAACTTTGAAGTATTTTCAAAAATAGGGGCTTCTTTCACTCGTGATTGCCGCCTTGAAACTTCTCCTACCTGTTAACTCATCTGGATTTTTTAAATCTATGGATATTCAAAGAAAAAGAGGATGATTTACATACATACCACTTAATTCTTATGTATTTACATATATAAGACCTAAACTTAAGTTTTTACATACATGCCACCTCACCTATGCATGAAAAGGAGTATTTCACTTTTTAAAAATGATGGTATTTCTGATGTGTTATTAATGATTTGGGTGGTATAAACGTAAAAAAATTAAGTTTAGGTGTTAGATATGTAAATACATAAGAATTGGCTGTTATGTATGTGAATGACCTAAAAGAGTTACAGAATACGGATCACAAAGAAGCACAGAATTACAAATTAAAAGAGTGGCACAAAGGCCTTACCTGAGCTTCTGCTTCCTGTCTCATCCGACTATAACGCTGAGCAAGATGCCGGGCATCTTCCAAGGCAGTACCTGTAGCCATTGCTCTTAAAGGCTCCAGTATCTACAGCATCATATACATGGAAATTACAATTCAAAATGTTGATAGTTCATTAAGGTTGACATAGAAGAGAGAAAGATGAAAAAAAAAGATCTACCCAACCATCAACATTCAAAATATGCCATGGAAATTATTATATTTTCAAATTTTATGATAATTTGCATATTTTCTAAAGAAAACATCATATATGCATTAATGCCGGTGATAAATCAAAGTCATATATATGCATTAAACTAACAAAATTATCCTTATATTTTTAATATTTATTAAAAGACTTGCAAGATATGAGTCAACGCTGGTTTGTCAGTTTATGGATTATATTACACTTTGATTTATCATAGATAAATAATGTGATGGATTCTATTAGAACAAATCTGATACTTTTCTAATCCAATTATTATAAAAAAATAAAAATATAATAACTTTGATGTTATTTTCTAAATGTTAGCGACAAAACTAGAAAGTAGAATAAAATTGGAATGTTTTTTATGGTACTTTACCCCATTACTTCTCTCTAGCCTTGCTCCTGAAAATCAAAGGATAACTATTAGACATAATCTGAGTGTCCCTATCCAGTGATGCACGCTAATCTCCGGCTCCATAGAATTTTGGTTATAGGATGCAATTCCAAAAACTTATGGCCCTCAATCATTCAGATCTGGGCACATCTGCTTTTAACTTATTTTGGGCAAATCTGCCTATTCCACTTAATCACCTAAATGTTGAATAGGCAGAAGTGCCCAAAAATAAATTCGGAAATGAACTGACAAGTTTTGAAATGAAGTGTCCAAATAGCACCAAAAATAGTAATGGAGATCTACAAATTTATGCCTGTCGGAAACGTCAAAGCAAATGAATGGAGAAATTATTACCTTAGGATGAGCTGCGTCCAGATTAGGTGCGGATGGTATATTATTTTAAGTGTTATTGATAGTATTGTGATGGTATTATGGTAAAATAATACCACAATACTTCGAATAACACCTAAAATACTACCAGTTGTTACTACGAAATCCAGATGTAATAATCACTCAATGAATGAGCTGAACATTTTAGTTTAGTTTGATTTTGTAATTTTATTTAGTTCATAGTTGATTCTATTTTGAATATGCTTGAAATGTTCCTATGATAACAAAATATGGTCTCTTTATTTATGATATTTATAGTATAAGAAACCTCTAACCTAGTTCAACTTAAGTGATTGCTTGCATTAATTCTAGTTTTTCTAGAAAATGTTATGAATATAAGATCAATTAGTAATAATTGCCAAGAAAAATACAAGGTTATATAAGACATGGAAGAAATAGCATGATAGCTATAGATAATAAATCCTTAGAAATATGAAAACTGCATAATAAAAATGATTACTCACTTGAGATCTTATAAATCTATGAGAAAGACTTTCTTTTGATCAGTACCTCAACAAAAGGTGATAGCAAAAATCTTTTTATCCAAAAAATCAACAAAGCTACTAAAAGAATCTTGAGAATGAGCCAAATTAGAATCAAAACCCTCCACTCCAAGACAATCCATGTAGTATTGGTGCAGATGGTTGTGGCATCAAAAGAGGATGTAACAGTAAAGTAGCAATGATCCTCAAGGGGTTCCCATAGCAGCTTGAGGTATGCTTTGGACAGCTTTTTCGTAGTCCTATTTTAAAAACCATTGCAGCACTTATATTTAGCTATAACTTTTTTGTTGGTATTCACAAATTTATCTTAGCAGGTAGAGCTTTTCATAATCAGATCTACTGTTGTGCAGTAACTATAAGAAAGTTGTTATTCAACTTAAATTATAAAAAAAAATTCTATAATACCACAACAATTTCAGAAAACTTTATTTGTTTTTGCAATAGAACAATTATTTTTACAGAGAATTGCAACTAAGAACCAAATGACTCTTAAACTACTCTTGTTTTCATCCAGTCATTAGCAAAGGCATATCCATCCCAAATTGATGTGCATATCTTTGTTGCTGAAATTATTGATATAGTCAATTTTTGTATATCCAAGCTCATATTTCCTATCACTACAATGATCGTGAGAAATCTTTATGAATCAAACGGGTGAAGATGTGATGCAATTGAGTTCAGCAAAACTCGACGTTATCAAAATAAAATCTAAAGCATGTAAAAGAAGACTTTTTGCTTGATAAACTTTCAAATTTTTGTCAATTCTGTTTACTTGGATGATGGATTACTTTTAAGGGAAATTATATCCTTGTGCAATAACCTTTTTAGGGAATTTATCTCCTTGTACCAAGTATTTTCCGATTTCAGTTGGATTACATCAGGGATAGGCTTTAATCCCATATCTTTTTGCTTTAGTTATAGATGCGCTTACTAAACATTTACAGGAAGATGTACCTTTATATGTTTATCGTTGATGATATCCTTCTTATGGATAACACTAGAAAACGAGTTCAGGAAAAACTTGAATTATGGATGTCTACATTGGAGTCTAAAGGCCTTCGTTTGAGTAAAACTAATACTGAATACATAGAATGTGATTTTAGTAGTAGCTCTAGTGGCATAGTGGTAACTATGCATGATCAAATCATTAAAAGGAGTGAACCTTTTAGATATCTCAGATCTATTGTTCAGAGAGATGGTGATCTAGATGGGGATGTCATCAGTAGAATTCAAGTTGATTGGTTGAAGTAGAGGAATGCTTCTGGCCTATTGTGTGATAGAAAAGTACAGCTTAAACTAAAAGGAAAATCTTATAAGATGGTGGTGAGACTTGCAATGCTCTATGGCGCAGAATGTTAGCCTTTAAAAGAGAAGCATAAAACAAAGTTAAGCGTACCCGAGATGAGAATGCTTAGGTGGATGAGTGGCTTGACACTTAGAGAGAAAATATGAAATGAATATATTTGTGATAGGGTTGGCGTAGTAGCTCCGGTGGCAAACAAGATTAGAGAGTTGTCTTAGATGGTTTCGTCACATTAAATGTCGACCATCCGATGATCCGGTTAGGAGAGTAGATGTTTAACTTCGACTGATGTTATGAAAGGCAGAGGTAGACCTAAAATGACTTGGGCAAATTGTATAAAAAATGATCTTAATTTATTAGAATTAAATGAAAATATCACACCCAATAGGACACAATGGAGAAAAAGGATTCATGTAGCCAATCCCACTTAGTGGGATAAAGGCTTGTTATTGTTGTTATTGTTGTTATTGTTGTTCTTGTATCTCATTGTACCAATGCAATACTTAACTTTCTCCAACTCAAAAATTATTTTTGTTCTTTTTTTAATATCTTGTTACTGGCTTTGTAGTGTTACAGATTTTAGTCAAATTCCTTACCACTGGGCTTTCAATGGCAATGTAAAATTTCAACACGCTCAATGAATTTTTTGTTCTCAAATTCTACTTGATTTTCTTTGACATATTTGGTTATTGCAATGTCGTTAGGTTCAAGCTCATCATATTCTCAAGTTTACCACAAAAGATTGAGAGTTTATGTTTAATTGGTGATCTTTTATCTGCAAATCCTAGTCTATATTGTGTGACCTTCATCAAATATATCAACTAGTTGCAAGAGGAGTCATATATATCATCCAGATTTTGTGACCTTATAATTGAAATGAGCGTATGAATAAGCCAAAAATTGCTCAATTATGAGATCAACAAGGCATTGAGATGTCCAAAAATAAAATACTGAGGCCTTTACGGACTGTCTGAATTTTTAGCATAAATGAATAAGATTCCCTCCATAAATCTATAAATAGACATTATTTTTACTCATTTAGAGCACAAGTATTAGTTGAGAGGATTTTTAGACTTTGCAAATTCTAGAGCATTGCTTGTGGCAGCCAAATTTCAAATGTCAACAATTGTAAATGCCTATCATCACTGTTCGGTGTCAATCATCAACCAAAATCGATATCCATCGTCGCAAACAAGGGTTAAAAAGGTAAAATCAGAGACCGAGGCCTTTTGCCTCAGTGAGGAGAGGCATAAACCTCGAGGAGGATTGAGGGCCTGAGGCATCATAAAGTCTAAAAAATAGTAAAAAATTTATAAAAAAAATGATTCATAAATATAACATATATCATTCATATATTGATTTAATTTATTATCATTAAAAGTATGAACAACAAATTTCAATTTATTAATATTTAAAATTAGATTCATAATAAGCATTACTACTAAATTTGAATACACCATGCACGACAAGATTCACAATGACCTAATAATCATTTTCATAACCTTTAGAAAAATCATCGTATGTAATTTTATTATATACAAATGATTTTTGTTGAGAGGTTTGATTGAAAAGTACAGAAAAGGCAACAAAGAGAGCAAGGAGGAGCTACATATGATTTTTGTTGATTTAGAAAAAGTTTATGAAAATGTTCCAAGAAAAGTTCTTTTTAGAGTTCTAAAAAAGAAAGGTGTTTGTATGACTTATATTCAAGTCATTAAAGATATGTATGCAATAGTTGTTACTTGTGTTCATCTAGAAAGAAGATTGACCAAGTATTTTCCTATTTTAGTTGGATTACATCAGAAATTGGCTTTAAGCCTAACCAAATCTTTTACTGGACATTTACAAAATGATGTACCTTGACATATGCTTTTTGCTGATGATATCCTTCTTGTGGATAAGACTGGAGAAAGAGTTTAGGAAAAACTTGAATTATGGAGGTCAAATTTAGAGTCTAAAGGCTTTTGTTTGACTAGATCTAAAACTAAATATATGAAATGTGTTTTAGTAGTAGTAGATCTAGTTGTGGGGTTGTAACAATGAGTGATCAAATCATTAAAAGGAGCGAAAGTTTTAGATATCTCTAGTCTATTGTTCAAAGCAATGGTGAAATAGATGGCAATGGTATTAGTAGAATTCAAGTTGAATGATTAAAGTGGAGGAATGCATCAAACCTATTGTGTGATAGAAAAGTACCGCCTAGACTTGAAGAAAAATTTTATAAAATGATGGTGAGATCTGCAATACTTTATGGCGAAGAATGTTGGCCCATAAAAGAGAAGCATAAAACTAAGTTGAGTGTTGTTGAGATGAATGCATAGGTGGACAAGTGATTTTACATATAGAGACAAAATGCCAAATGAATATATCCATGAAAGGGTTGGTGTAGCTCCATTGTCACACAAGATTAGAGAGAGCCGTCTTAGATGGTTTGGTCATATTAAACGCCGGCCATCTGATGATCCTGTTAGAAAAGTAGATATTTTAGATTCAACTTAGCTAAGAAGGGTAGAGGTAGACCTAAAACGACTCGGGCATGTTGTATAAAAGATGATTTTAATTCATTAGAATTAAATGAAAATATGACACTCAATAGGACAATGACAAAAAAGATTCATGTAGCCAACCCCACTTAGTGGAATAAAGACTTGTTGTTATTGTAATAATTTTATTATCATCTAATATGTCTCATTGATATTTTGTAAATCTTTTTCAATCGCAACATTTTTCATTTTACTCACTATATCAATTAATATAAGATCAAATTTAATTTAAAATAAAATAAAAAGTTAATAATATAGTCAAGTAATCGTATTTAAATTACCTTATGTCATTTTCAAAGTGATGTATAAGATATGAGAAAAGTATAATATTATATAATATAATACATATTAATAATATAATACAATATAGTTTTTAAAAATAGCCTAAGGGCCACTTCACACGCCTCGAGGTTAGAAAAACTTGGCGACAATGAAGTTTAAGCCTCCAGGCATTATTTGTGCGCCTCATACATCATTTTAAAAAAGTCGCACAATCTACCTTCCCACATTCCACATCGACTTTTACAATATGCATGATGCTAGTCAAAGACTAACGTTTGTCAACCACTAAAATCCAAAGATGCCCTTCCAGTGTTCTTTAATACTAGAAGAAAGACCTAATCATATATCGATCATCCACCTCCTTATGTTCCTCACAGATCATCATTCAACATTTACCAAAAACCACAGTATGATACCCATCAACCGCCAACATGTAAAGCTTCTCCTATTGAGACGATTAACCAAATTTTTTGAACTATGCTACATGCAAATTGACTTTGGTTCACGAAAAAATAGAACCTAAAAAAATTTATAATAGCATGATAGTAATGAAGAGTTTCACGCAATTGAGCTAATCCCATGCCTCTTCAAGTCCCTCAAAATTGAAAGAAAGAAATGATTCCCAATGCATTTTGATAGTTTTTTTAAATATTTCTCACGAGAAGGCTATCATCATCGCAATACCGTACAAAAGACAGGCGTCATATCATTAATAGAAAAGCACGCGCCGCTCCAAGTGGACAGTTCAACAATCAAAATATTTCATTTTTAAATAATTTGTTCAAGGACAAAAAGGAAGTACCACAGAACAAGGCATGTTGATTTTGAAAATGGACATGGTTCAGCTTGATATTAAAAACAAGCATAGAACATGTGAAATCCAAGTATTTCAAGACACCTTATAACTTATAAGGAACGGATAAGTAAACAAACCTGCGTAATTAAAATTTTATTATATTCTTCATACTCTTTCTCCAAGTTCACTAAAGCACCTCCATATAAAGATGCAACTTTAGCTAAAGTCCCATCACTTGCATAGTTCTCACCTCCATACTTAAAGCAATCCTCTGACAATTTTGTCCCTTATAATCATAAACACAATCCATTTACAAATAAAACAAAAAAAGAATCGACAAGAGAGTGTTACACTTTAAAGAAATAAAAAATTTAAAAGCAATCACCAGCTTCAATATGTCTATGCCCAATACTCGCAAAAACTTCACCTGCTCTAACAACATCCTTTTGGAAATCCTGAAGAAACATTATCTCAGTCAAAACTCGCTAATACTGAAAAGAAAATGGCAATTGCCATTTGAATAAAATGCAGATATACACAAAACAAATAGATAACTACATGATAGTCAAAACAAAAATGTCATAAACCTGGTCCAAAAATTATAAAACATTCAACAAAAATATACAGTATACTCTCTGATCGGATTGCCCAGCATACATTTTAAATTTGTGCTAGTTTGCATAGAAACTTTTTCTAGTTCAACGAGGAAAAGGTGATGCAAATTAAGTGCGCTGCATCTCTGAAGGCAAAACAGTTAGAATACAGTGATGCCTAAGCCTCAATGAAAGATCAATCTTGTAAGATAGGGATTTGGTGCTAGCTGTAATATGCTTAACAACATTTGAGATTAAAATCGGTAAAATAACAGCATTTTATTAATAAAATAAAATGAACACTTTTTAAGAAAAGAGCATAGCGCACAAAACCTATTACAACACAACAATAATTAGTATATAAAATTAACTCTTTTGAGATAAGAGCTCAACGCACATAGACTATAGCAATGCAACAATAATGAACAACAAGAGAATTATGAAAGTTCAAGTATGTGAATATTGGCAGAAGAATTTGTCGTCGCCAAGTTGCATGCTACTTCAAGATTGAGAGATGACTCCAAACCAGAAGCTAGTAAGAGACTACAATGACCCTAAGATTAAAAAGGCTTGATTGTTCAAGAAGCCCATGGGCCGATTCTTATTTGACTCGATTCAATCTACCCCAAACAAAAAACTCAATTTTTTTCTTTTTTTTTGGAGCCAGTAAACTTAAGAAGATATTATACTAGGGATCAATATACTTAGCGAACCAGAAAGGACATTGATAGATAGTGCAGAGATGGCCTAGACATGCCTCTACATGCCTCTGAACATAGGTAATTTTATGTCCTACATAGGTGCATGCGCTCTTATGATTTTGTTACCTAGTGAGATGGCCTAGAGCATCTTTTATTAGGGTACTAGTGGCTGCCCTCATCTTTTGACGCGGTTGATCACATATCGCCACTTAGAATGGAAGCTAGTGTTAACATCTTGCTTTCTCTTTAGGTGTGATATACATCATCTTTGATGCTAATATTGGTGCCTTCGTAATTCCAGCCTGAATTGAGACAAAAAGAATCCTTCTGTGCCTCAACACGTTTCTATGATTTTACAAATTTTGAGAGGGAAAAATTTAAGCACAAGTGTGGCCGATGTCAAGCAAGCTTAACTGACTGTTCTAAAAGCCCACATAAGTCAACCAGATTGACTAGGGGGCAAAGAAATTGATTCAGGTGGGTTTGTACAAAAAAGCATAATGTTAATGTTCATTCATGTTGAACCCATAATAATCTCAAGTTCAGCTTGCTTTATCAAGCTCATTTACTTGATGAGTCCACCATAAGCATGGCTTTATTTGATCCTTAGAATAACCAAGCAAGCGTAATTTAGGAGTACATCTAAAAAATTGAAGAGTGCGGATCAAATAATAGTTGAAATGGCAAGTTGACAGAAGAAAAGGATAAAGACTGAAAGCGGCAATTGGATGTAAATAAAACAACCGAACTATTTTTGCCATATCTCTACTCATAAAAGGCTTAGCCGAACTAAAGGGGGAGGGGAGATGAGCCAAAAAAGTGGAAGGAAATAAAAATAAGTTAATTATGATATACCTAAATCTATAATTATAGAGAGGGATTTAAAATCTTAAAAAATATAAATATGTTACATATGCTTTACTAAAAAAGTACTCATAAAAAGTATGATGTACACAGAGATTGGAAACAACACAAGAAATACAAATTATAAGTAACTTATTGGGAAACTGTAGTATTATCGGAGATGAGTTTAAACGAAAAAATGCAGTTTTTAAAGCGGCTTGGGGGTGGCTACAGTGATTTAATTGAGAAACAAATTTCAGAACACAATGAGCACAGAAAGGAAGGCCCATCCTTTCTTACCCTTGCTGTACGAGTAGATTTGTATAATTTCTCCAGTTGCTGATGTCTATACAATTCAACCTCGTCGATGACCATTACACCAGAACTCTCATAACCACTTCCACTGAACTGCTTTATCACTGCCTGAAATTTAATAAAACAAGAAAGTTAGTTATAAATAACTGTTCAAATGTGAGGATGCACATGTGTTTTTGTCAGTAGTATTTATGTATCCATGAATGAATTGATGAATATCTGGATGCATTGAAGATTAATACATGCACGCATGCATAATCGAAAGAATAAAAACATAACACAGATTCACTTTTCTCACAAGTAAAAATAAGAAGAATATTAAGAAAAAATTAGAATTATACATGTTCGTTTTTCATGCTTAGTCTTTTATTTGTCTGTTTATACATTCAATTCCTAACAGATTTCTTAAGACACTCAAGTGTAACGGATGAAAAATAATCCAAAATACCACACATAACCTGCCCAGCAAAATTAACAGCATTTTTCTTAGCAGCAATTTTTTGAAAGGGGTTAAATAAGGAATCAATAATTAACATATGCAGCACGCATGCAGAAAAGAATATGCAGTTGTATTTATTGGTGCGTGCTCACATTTACATATCTAAAACCTAAATTTAGTTTTTTTAGAATTATATCATCCAAAACTTTCTTATCACATAAAAAAAGATCACTTTTTTAACTTTTAAAGGGTGAAATACTCCTTTTCATGCACAAGTAAGGTGGCATACAAGTTAAAATTAAAGTTAAGGTGTTAGATGTGTACGTACATAAGAATTGAGAGGCATGTATGTAAATCTTCCAATATTTTAAGATTCTATGTACAGTAATACATAGCAAAACACATATTAATATATACCAATGCACGTCTTCCCCTATGTCCGCATTACAAACCAAATAATCACACCTGAAAAAATAGCTTGATCTAAAGTAAATGCAGCAACTACACATCAAACTAATAACCTAAGTATCATTACCTTCACAAATAAAAAAAAGTGAAGTAGTTAATACAAATTTCTAGTGAAGTAAATGTATTGTAAAGTAAATACCAGCAAAGTAAATATGGAAAACTTGGTTTTGTTTGCACTGCAGCAGATTTCTAAGGAGAATGAACAATATAAGCAAAACAAAATTAATTATTTCACCAATTTTATTTTAAAACTGTTGGATACCAATTTTATTTTAGAACTGTTTGAATTGACGGAATTGAAAGATTGGAAATAAAAATAAAACAAAAATGGGAATTATAAAGAACTTTAATTGAAACTATTTTTTACCTGATCGCTTGGCAAAGGAGAAATTTAAGTGCATTTTTTTTTCTTAATGTTTGGTTGATTAGAAAATAAGTTTCTATTTATTGTGAGAAAAGTACATATGAGTCACAAGAATGATAATATACATTTCTTCTCCATTTTTTACTAGGATGGGATAAGAGATTTCCAATGAAAAAGAATGAACATCTGTAAAAATTCTCCAGGTAAATCCAGATTACCAATCAATCACATTGAATCTGCATTCCTCCAAACCAAATGTAACCCAAACAGAAGACAATCTTAATTGGCAACAAATAGGATCTAATTCAGATAGAATTTAGTAAATCCTGGAGATATTAAATCCGAAAATCGGTTGTCCGTTTAGCATGATTACTACATTAAAATAATAAAAGAAGTACATGAATCAAAACACTTTCTCCTTCCCGAACGAACTACGCAAAACCCTACAGCACCTTAATGTCAAAGGTCACCAAAAAAACCAATCCAAGAGAAGGACTCCCACATCTACCACATGTTTTATTTTCGACCGAATCATTCAAGTCGCATTAATCTATGTTTTAGAAAGTAGCGGAGATCACCTGTTGCTGCTTCGCCACCTGCTCTCTGAGCTTGCTCGCCTGCTTCCTTAGCTTGTCCATTACGATCCCTACTGAACTTTGAGAGAGCCCAAATCGCAGCAGAGTAAGAAACCCTAAATTTCCTCTCTCTCTCTCTCGCCTCTCTCCCGATCTCGAGAGTGATGTGAAGACTGTAAGCGAATCGAAGCAAGGTTTTATAGATTGTCGTCTTGATGTGTAAATTACATCATAATATTTAAGCAATTATTGAATTTATTTTAAATTTAACTATACTATTTAAAAATAAATTCAATTTTATGAAATTTTAGAAAATAATTTCCTTTCAAAATATATTTGACATATATAATAAAACTAACTAAATTTGTATTGATTTACTATGATTTTCTATTTCTTACAATAATATAAAAATTAAACCAATGATTCACTTTCATTCCACAAAATTATTGAATTTAGATGCTAAATTTAAACTTCACTGTCATATGATAAATCACAACAACAATATTGTGCGACATGAGAAAGTGGAGAAATTATTACATCAAGAGTTCTGCATCAGGACTCCAATGTACAGACAAATCCCATATTTAATACATGAGTAAAACCGTCTATATATGTGGTAGACATTCAGTTTTACAACAAGACTCCTGATGCAATAATTTTTTGAGAGAGTGACTTTCTCGTGAAAGAGGGCTACACGCAAACAGGTACTACCCACGACAACAAAGTGATTGAGAATTTAATTTTCTACTATGAAGATAGGTTTAAATCACAAATACTATCCTTTGAGCTTAATTTTCCGTAAAAATAAAACATCATTGTAAATTAGTTAAATTTCCAATATTGATAACCTTAAGAGAAAATAGCTTATTATTCTAAAAATTAAGGAATAAAATCTGTTTTTTGTAATATTGTTGAATTTATCTTCTATCCTTATATAATTTTTATACTCCATTTGATTTTTCATTTATATATATTATCAAATAATTATTTAAATATTATTTAAGTATATAATTACTAATAATTAGCATAATCTATCAAAATTATGAGATCATAATTTTATATAATACAAAGCAAAATATCAAAATAGTCTGTACTCTTTAAATTGAGGTTGAAATAATCGATTTGAAAAACCATTTGAACTCGAGAATTATTTTGAAACAACTATAAACTTGAGGACTAAAACTGCGCCATATAAATAGTCCCGAACTATTTTGGCACTTTACTCGAGTAAAATAATTTTAAATAGACTAGATCCCATTCACTTCTTATTTCTCAAAATTTCCATGTAAATATTATACATCTATATAAAATACAGCAATCAAAGTTGTAAAAAATAAGATACAAAACATAAATATAAACAAAATATAAAAGTAAACTAAAATCAAATTTGCTGTGAAGCAGAATAACATACAGCAATCACAATCAAAAACATTATGATATTGAAAGTCAGTTTATCCTCCAAAAGGATATCATAACCCCCCCTTTCTTCTCAATCTTCTTTCAATATCAATTCTGCAAAAATTCACTTAAAGAACCATCCATACATGTTTGTATTGTGAAGATCTGACACTGGTTAGGTTAGTGACTCGAATTAAAATTAAGACTAAAAACAGAGAACTATAAAATGAATTTCAAACCATGTAAGTCATTCCCACTCGCATCAAATTTGTATGAGGAACACTCAAAGTTGCAATCCCTCTTCTGCAATTTTTCCTCAGGAAGGCATAGAAGTAGTTTATAATCAGTTTTTTGATGAACCAAGAATCCTTTCTTGCTCTGATATCTCCATGGCCGAGAAGATAGACGACCCCGGATTCCTTCGCCTTGTGGATGAAGGAGAGCTCGCTCTCCAGACTCTTTCCTGCATCTGTAACGGCATCATCTACTACAGACTGCGAAAACGAAGAACTCGCTTCCGAGCTTCGTGTTTCAAGACGGTCGAAATCGGTGAGAAGGGGGGCGCCGAGAGAATAAATGCTGCCGTTCGGAGCGACGAGAGCGCTCGAGAATGATGTCTCTTCTTCGTAACAGGAATCAGTATCATCGTCGTCCCCGTCGCTTTCTAAGGAGCGTTCCTGGGCTTCTCGGCGAATGAATTTTTCGAGGCTTTCAATAAGGAGTTGCTCAAAGATTTGGTGATGCTCCTTCCTCACATCTTTGTAGCCATACCTACAGTGGGAAGGGTGTTAAAGCAAACTTATTCTCTCCAAACATTTCAGCCAATTTGAACTAAATAAAAAAAAAAAAATAGTTTTACGTACCTCGCAATGCAACGGAACATGTGATAACTCTTCGGGCAGACACGTCTAAAAAGAAACCTCTCGTTCTGTGGCACGACAGGGACCGGAACATACTTAATCGAAACGAAAATGATCATGGAGTGAATGGCCGGAAGAGTGGTAAGAAAGTGTCCAAATATTGCAGGAATCCCCCTCACTAACTCATTGTAAACCAACCCCATACCAGGGGCTCTAATAGTGCCAAGATTGGAACCTAGTTTCAGCATCAAATCCATTGATAATTTCTGCTTAACTTCCGTTTCATATTTCATTTTGCTGCCATAATTCCATATAGACATAATCATGAACAAGACGGCAGAAAATAACAACAAAACCCAGCTTCCATCTCTCGCTCCAGCCAAGACTGAAGAGAAAAAGAGAAATTCGAAGCCCAGATAGAAAATAAGATAGCAAAATACGAGGAAGACGTTTATCTGCCATATAAGAAGCATGATGATGGTTACGAGGATTGTGGTCACCATCATAACTCCAACTTCAGCAATGCCTGCAGAAGAAATCAATAATGGAATTGGTAGCGCCATCGGAGAAATATTATAATATAAAATCTATCAGGCATCACGAAGCTTTTTAGAGAACATAGAAGCTAAATTACCTTTAAAAGAACTGAAAAAAAAAATGTCAAGAGACCAAAGACGAATGTTTAATGTCATCCAAATTATTGTACCACATCTTATCATTTTAATTTCTTCTTACAAGTCATGCCTTTCCTGATAGAAACATGAATAATGCAGAACAATAAGATGAAAAATTGAACATAAATATCAAGCACTTTCCAGCAGGAACAGCAAAAAAGAAGTGGGGGCGCATTTACATACATACCACTCAATTCTTATGTATTTACATATCACATATCTAACACCTAAATTATGTGTTTTACATTTATACTACCCAAATATTTCATATCAAATTAGAAATACCACTATTTTAACTTTTAAAAGTGAAATACACCTTTTCATACATAGGTAAGTGGCATGTATGTAGAAATTGAAGTTTAGGTGTTCGATTTGTAAAAAATTATGAGGTGAGTGCTATGTATGTAAATCCTCCAAAGTAAAAGTAGAAAATCAACACCCTTTTGCAACTTTATCCACGGTCATGTTTGTAGTTACTCATCACCCACGTCTCATTGAAATTCTACTGGCCTCTAAAAAGCCTGTTTAGGGCAGCGATTAGGGGGCGTTGCGGCAAAGGAAAGCGAATCTCTCTCGTGGATTCTCCGACGCGGTGCTTATAGGGATGTGTTCCTTCGTATACATGTGACGGGGCTGCCCCTCTTTTCCTACACAAGACTCACCGTGCTGCCTCTCTCATGATATGTGGCCTAACTCCCTTTTCTCCTCTCTCTCGCGATTCTCACGAACAGCGTTGTGTGTCTCTCTCTCGCTTCTCTGGGTTAATTGTTGCGGTGAGTTCCTCTCCCTCTCCTCTCTCTACTCTGTAGCTTTGTTTGGACCTTTTGATCCATGTGCAGTGGTTCCTCTTCGTGTGGTACATTTTTATTGAAGTTCATCTGAGCTGGGGTTTCTCTGGCGATGGTTCCTCTTCATGTTGGGTAATCTTTAACTTAACTATGTTCTTGTTTTTTATTTTGGAAATGTTTATGTGCTCGAGATTTTTAAGGTTTCCTCTTTGCGGTAGTTCCTCTGTGCAGTGGTTCTTCTTTGTGCTAGGCAATCTTTACGCCAACTATGGTGTGGCTTTTGATTTTGCTAAAGCCTTTGTGCTCGAGAAAGCATGGGTTTCTCTGTGAGGTGGTTCTCTTCGTGTTGGGTAATGCTTATATTGTGGTTCTCTGTGCTCAAGAATTTCGTGATTTTGATTTAGCAAATGCTTATGCTTCTTTGGTTTTCGGTTGATGTTAAATTTTGGGATTTTTTGGAATCCCACGTGCAATGACTTAGAAATGGGTGTTGGTTTTCGGTTGATGTTGGATTTCGATTTTATGTTTTTCTTTTATGTTCTTGATTTAGAGTGAAAATACGTGCATATGGGAGCCTTTCGGTTGATGGTGGATTATGGTGCATTGTTTGCTTAATCAACATACCTTTGTTGGTGTTGGATTGTGGTGTTAATGTGGTGGATGTGGAGGTGGATGTGGAGGTGTTGAAGGATGTAGAAGTGACAGTGTAGGGTGGTAGGTGTGTGGATGTGGAGGTGGAGGTGATGGTGTAGGGTGGATGGTGTGTATGTGTGTTGGATGTGTGTGTGTGGGTGAGGCGGTGGTGGTTGGTGTGTGGTTGGTGTGTGGTTGGTGTGTGGAGGTTGTGGATGTGTTGGTGATGGTGGATGTATTTGTGTGTTGTTGAGGAGGTTGAAGTGTATGGTGGTTGGTGTGTGGAGGTTGTGGTTTGTGTGGTTGTGTTTGTGTTGGTGGATGTGTTGGTGTGTGGAAGTGGTGTGTAGAGGTGGTGTGGAGGTGTGGAGGTGTGGAATTGATGGTAGTAGTGTTGTGGATGTGTTGGTTTTGTGGAGGTGTTACTGTGTTGAGTTGGTGTTAGTAGTGTTGTGGATTTGTTGTGTGTGGGGGGGTGATTGTAGTGATGTTATGGATGTGTTAGTGTCCTGATGTGTTGGTGTGTGACGGTGGTAGTGGTGCTTTTGATTTGTTGGTGTGAAAAGACATTGTTGATGATTTGTGACATTCCTTTTTTTATTTGAGCTGGAGAAATATTTTTTGCAGCTAAAATTTTATTGATTAGTTTTTTCATGCTGGTGTACACAATGGTTAAGATCAAAAGGATAGGTTCATCTGCAATGTGAGATAAAAATACAAAAATAATATTTTGGCAACATTTGCCTCCAGGAGGTCGAATTGGGAAATAGGCCAATCTATTTCAACAAAGAGGGCTAAATTTTGCGACCTTTTTCTCAAGCAATCACACTGATATCTATATAGCGGATGAGGATTATTCACATGTCCTTGTTGAGGCATATGAATACCGTCTTAGACAGTCTTTGTCACAGGCCAAAAATGATGTGTCTGAGACCTGCACTCAAGATGAGAAAGTGCAAGCGAGATGATAAAGTTGAGAAAATGAATTACGGGTGCTACAGTTGGAGGGTGATTGGAGAGAACGTTAGTTTTTATTTTTGTTTATTGTAATGGTTGTTGAAAGCATTCACTGTTTATTGTATCAAAATATTTTATACAAGTAATGTATATTTCTGTTTCTTATTCATTTGATATTCATTGTATCAATTTTTTTTGCAAGTAATATGTACTTATTTTCCATTTGCGCGTATTTTTCTCCCACTTGGATGACTGATGAGGCAACAGTGGGTAATATACGTCTCCTAAATATTGCATTTTTTTTAAGGTCTATGATGAGACGTTTGACCTCATAAGTTCTTCTTGATGGCCTATATGTCGTTATTGGTTGGTATCACATGTGAAATCCTAACAAAGTCAACCAAGTTCATCTCCTTTTTCAGTGTTGTGGTTTTTTAGATTCCTCTAGATGCCATTTTTTTGATGATATACATATGTGACACACACGAGCTTGGTATTATATGAGTTAAAGGCAACCAAGAATCTTTTTTTTTATAAAATCTGCTGCCTTCATATAGTGATAGATTCATTAGTTTAAAACAGTTCTTTGAGACCTTACAGCTGCATAAAACTTTAATTAATTCCTTCTGTTATTGATTTTTAGTAGTATTATATTTAAAGATATGTTTTTTAAAGCCTTCGGGAAAGCTAAGCTCGAGGATTTCTCGTACCTCCAGAGGATTGCACTGCTACTGTGGACTATAATATTTTTTACTTCACGACATCCACATATCTACAGGAGATAATTTTATATGTGCCCAAGGAAAATCACATAAAACTATGATTATTTTAGGTGATAGATGGGCTCAAAGATTCTACCACCACGAGTGATCGGGCATGGAGAGTTTCCCTAGAAGACGGTTTATCTCGTGACATACACCGTCTGTATTTTAAAAATAATGTTATCATATTATTAATTGTTATTTTAATAATATTTTTTAAATTTTGATAGTCATGCTACTCACAATTTAGTGCGGTGTCTATCTTTATTTTGTAATGTTTTATAATGGGTATTTGCTTTCAAGTTTAAAGAATGTACTGGTAATGATCAGTTTTATTGCAACACAGGCAGAATGGTCAATTGTCCATAAACAGTTGCAACACAAATAAATAAACAGTCAGCTTATCCACAACAGCTTCTGCGAAACAAGTTCCTGCCACAACTGCCCTAAGCAGACCCTAAAGGTCATTTAAATTTTTCCTATAACACATTTATAAGGTTTAGTTGTAAATTCACAGAGATGCAAACAAGCCGCATTAAGCCAGGCTGATACTGGTCTCAAACCCAAACCATAAAAGGAACAAGATTATTATTGTTGAAATCTAAATGGGTTACAACGACGACTCTTCAAAACAAGAAATAAACAATAACAAACATAAAAGAACACCCTCAGGCAACAGCGAAGGGGTGTGGATGCGGTTGGCTAATAGATAGATTTGGTGGAAGGAGGTGGTGGCACTGCATTTTGTAGGAAGATAGGAGTTATGGTGGGTTGTGTGATGGTAGGACATCAAACAGGGCCTGGATTTGATAAGTCGAGTAGAGGGAGGAAAAAAAGTGGGCCACTAGGTAGCCACAAAAAAGCGGAGAGCTGATGATATGTGGATGGCTGCAGGGAGAGTGTCGGCGTTGTTTTGGGTGTGAAGTGCCCGTAAGAAGCTTTCGGTTGCCGGAATCGAAATCCCGTCGCCCGCTTCGGAAGGACGCTTTAATTTACATATATATAATTTTTAGAAAATATGAAATCAAACTGACCTTATATTTTTCATAGTTTAAATGAAAGAGCGATACACCTCAAGTCATGCATTTATCCCGAAAGACAAACACAAGACTTGAGGGTGAGACTCGATCAAATAAACTAAGAAATATATGACGTCTGTTTAGCTCATGAAATCATTCTTATTTGCTGACAAGTTTCCCTATTTAATATAAAAAATTAAATAGGGTTTATTTTAAATTAGGTTCGAAATGCTTCTATAAGGATAAACTCTATAGTTAATTACATCTTAAATAACCGAAATCAGCTTAAGAAACTCGGATAAAAATCGAAATATTATCTTCGAGGAGTCGAAAAGAATAGGATTTTTCAACGTAATCGGACAAAGAGGCGTGAAAGGGGATTGGCTCAAAATTGGAACATTTTATTGTAGAATCCAAAGGAAGAGAAACTAGGGGATGTTGGAGATCCGGAGGCGAACCTCGGTGACTTCCCAAGCTATCCTATAGTTCGGCTTCGATTTAGGAGATATTATTTAAATGTTTCGTCCTGCCAATTTTATTTAATTAGGGCTTACATTTGTGTGAAACGATTACACGAATAGCCTAGAAGATGTGAGGGTTTAAGTCGTAACGAACGACAAACTCGGAATCCTAAAACGAGTTGGGGCTTATACTTGTACGAAGTAGAATATACAAGGCGAGAAGAGGTTGAGGATTTATGTCGCGCTAGGCGAACAACCTCAAAATCCTATGGATTGTTGTTTAATCACTAAGAAATGATTTAGCTGATAAGACATGTTTTGTTGTTGAAGATGACCGTGCTGCCCACCACGCTAGCTCCAAGCTCCTTACCGTGAAGAGGTTGAGTTTTCTAAGGTGGCAAGTCACAATATCAAATCAAGTGGCCATATGGTCGAGTTCTCCTAAACATCCTATGCAAGTATATTTAAATGTTGTACAATGTATAGCAGAGTATGTAGCACAGGAAAACAGGAAAGCATGCAACAGAGTATGGTACAACGTGCTAAACAGCAAAGCATGCAGTAACAGGTACGAAAAATAACACGTGTAAATATAAACAAACATGTATAACTGGGAGATCCGTTATTTTCTTAAATGCAGCAGGCTGGAGTGCGTCATGCAGGTGGAAGCCAAGCAGAAAAAGAAACATTGTCCAGAAAACTTTAAAAAGGACGGCTGATGACACACGGTAGAAAACTCGAAAAAAATAAACAAAAATCAAAATCAAATCATCAAAATCTCGGGAAAGTCCCAAAAAAGGACCACGAGTGTTTCATCAAAATCATACGAAAATCCGAAGAAAACCGCAAGCACTCGGGTCGGGCAGCTCGGAAACTCGTGTGAAGATCTGCTCGAGGGTCGTCGAAGGCTACTCGGTCACCCTAGTGTATAGAGCCCGCCACTCAGCTAGAAGGGTGTCCTACTAGACCTAACTCAGGAGGGTGTTCCTTGACCCAAAATTGATAATCAACAAGTTGACAACCAGATTTCATAATATAGTTTTAAAATTTTATATTTTTAGCATGCACGTGGATTTCAGGCATACAAAAGAGAGTTTATATCAATATTTGTTTGTACTGAAATAGTATCTATTCTTATCAGATTTTGAAAATTGGGATTGTCCACGAGTCGATTATTTCGTCGGGTGCAGGATCACAAACAATCCTAAGAAGGTATGGGTGCCCCGTTAGCCTTATAGCGGCGAATGATATCGTCATCCTACGGTTCACCAGGGCCCTGGAACGAGTCCCGATGTCGTAGAATGGAATATCATTCTACTCTACCACCGGTGTGTCTTTATCATCATCATCGTCATTGCCCCAAAATAAAACAAAACTAAACTCTGAGTGGAGCAGGGAAAACGTGTCAATCAACGGGAAGGGGAAAGAAATGAGACTAACCCACCTCCGAACTTGAAAGGTTAAAACGACGGGAGGGTTAATCTAAAACACTCCTAAGACATGTAATAATAGAACACTGAAAGCAAAACCCAAGGTCCTTGAATCGACCCCGAGGATGTCATTTTCTCGCTTGGGTGCAATTAGATCGAAAAAGTTTAAAGCAAACCCCGAGAAAATCGTTCAAGCCTTTAAAATTAAACAAAGAGGATCGGCTTGGGAAAAGCGCATTGCTAACATTCCCAAACCCACACTAGAATTAAGCTCTCCAAATTTCAAAGAAATCAATGGTCTCTTAAAATCTCTCCTCACAAGCAAGCTAAATAAAACTCCCATATCATCACAATAAGTTCCATAAGTGAGGGTGACTAAAAGTAAAATCACTATCTGGCTCGGGATCAAGTCAATAACAACAAGAAGATTCCTAAACTCTCAATGAAAGGACAAACTTCCAAATTTATGAGAGTGAATGGACAAACTTTTCAAAATTTTTCAAATCAATTCCAATTCCATCACATAAAACCTCCCAAGTGTGGCATTACATTTCCTCTCACAAATGAATCAAGGAGTATTTCCAAATTATTTTAATCAACTCCATGTGCAAGAATGGCAAAAAGCAAGACCACCCTCACCTCCATTACTCCACTAAAGACTCACGGCTAAAGCACAAACAGGGGAGGAGGCTCACGACCAAAACACAAACAGGAGAAGAGGCTCACGGCCAAAGCATAAGCTCAGGATAGGAAAGAAAGGGGCCGCCCCAAATATAGCCTTTAACATATAAGAAGATAAACATACAACTTCTGATAGAGCCACCCAACCCAATTTTTTTTTTAACTTCAGATAAGGAGAATGCCCCACATACAATCATTAATCACCTCACTCTATAAGCAAGCCAACACAAAACATAAGCCCGAGCCACCATGAGGCAAGAACCAAGCCAATACTCAACTACAACCCACTCACAACAAAGCCAAGGCAAAGATAAATATCATAAGAGCAAAACCGAGACACTACCGGCCCAACCCGAGCCATAGCAAGGCTGGGGACAAGCATGAAATCAGATTACAACAATCCTGACTCAAAGCCAAAGCAAAAGGAGGGGCTAAAGGAGCCGACCCGAGCCCGTATAGAACCAAACCCGAGCCACAGCTGGGCTGGAAACAGGCTCGGCCTCAAATTAAAACAGGAGGACAGTAAGGTTAACAAAAAAAACCGAGCCATATGAGACCAAAATCCAGCTCGAATTAAGCTCAAAATGAAGAATACAGCAGGACTCAACAAAACCGAGCCATATGAGGCTAAAACCAATTCCAGCCACGATTAAATCCAAATCCAAAGATCAAGCTAAAGCAAATTTCCCCTTTAAAGCTCAAAACACATATATATCTTTAAAAACTCAACTACCATATGCTTGCAAGCAAGAATGAGCATATGAACTTTTCAAATTAGTTAATCATGCTTCATGAAGGGTTAAGCTACAAGGAGTTCAAAAGTAAGCCTCCACATGCATAAAAAAAATTAGCTCCTTTACAATTCATGATAAACAAGGGTGAATGAGGAGTCTCATGTTACAAATCCCAACACTTTTGCAAGAGGGGCTAGCATGAACCTAAAGCTTCATTTTCAACATCTTATACTTGCTTTGAACAAAAAATAAAGAGGGAGATATTAGCATGCCATCAAAACCCAAACTTTCCATATGCTCATACTCCTATCTTTCACATGCTCCAAATAATAATACATCTCTAAATCAATATGTTAACATGCCACTATATAGAGGAAGCAAGAAAACATCATTCATGCAATTAGAATAGGCCATTCCATAACACCTGAACGCCTAACCGAAACAGTAAACAGGAAAAGCCAAGCCGACAGCAGGGATTACGGCTTCCCTGGGCCAAACCGAGAAGGAGAAGGGGATGGGGAGAGTTACCAGCCTGTGTAGAATACCCAAGAAGCAAAACAAAAGCTCAGGAAACAATCCAACAGCACCTCCCCTTCCTTACAGAGAATTTCGGGCCAACCCTAAATCATCCCAGAATGAGTTTTTATAGGCGAAGGAGGGGATAGGAGTGCCACTACTCACCTTACAGGAAGGTGCGTAAGTGGAGCTGGCGACAAATTAACGCAAGAAGGAGACACCGCAGAGGATCGGGCGACTCGCAAGGATAACGCATGCGCAGGAAAACACCGCAGGATACCACTTGCGTGCGCAGGGATAAGAATCAGGATGATTGCGTGTGGCTCGAGGGGTAAACGGCCGCAAAGGAGGAAGGTAATCGAGAGCGGGAGAAGGATGCTCGAAGCTTCCTTCGCATTTGTGCGGGAGAGACGGAGTCAACCGAGCGGGTTAAATAGGTTTTAGGGTTTAGGTTTAGTTTAAAACATATTTATTATTATTTTATTAAAAATTAAACCCTAAATCACAATTTTAGTCCCCGACAAGCCGTCGTCGCAAACCTAACGTCGCTTGTCGTCTGGCCAACCTCGTCGACGGTCGCGTCAAAATTGCATCGAAATTTGGTCTCGTCACAAATTTTGACTCGAGCTCGATCGATCAGAATGGTGCAGGTGTGTAAGGTGTGCGCGAGGCTGTCCTAATGTCTAGAGGTCCTATAGGGACTCAATTTGAACTCCTGACGTTAATTTCGACCACACTACAAACTAGCGGTACGGAATCTTGTACAGGATTTCAAAGAGTAACGAAGTGGTTTCCAGACACTCCAAAACGAGGTGGGTCCCATCACTAGGAATCTAGGATCGTCGGGGAAGCTCTTGAGGCTAGAATCCTAAATCTAGGAGGAATACTAAACCTCGACAAAAAGTGAGGTCAACAGAGAGTGAGGGCTGGCGGTGGGTGTTACGGCAACGGGGGAAGGTTGGTAGGGGTTACAGTAGTGAAGGGGTGCTGGCAGTGGGGTTTACGGTAGGGGATAAAGGTTGGGAGGAGTTACAACAGGGAAGAGAGAGCGAGAAGGGGTTATGGCTGAGAGGTCATGGTTGCACGATTCTGAAAGGAAGAAGCAGAGGCAGCAGCAGACGAGAGTGAAGGGAGGGGCGTAGTGATGCTGGCTGTGAAGAGGTGGGTGGAAGAAGAGAGGGAAGACATGGAGATGGTCACAACCTTGGAATAGGATATAGTCGAAACACCACATGTCCTTGGATACAACCCTAAAAGGGAAAAAGGGGATGCCGGTGACTGTCCAAACATAACTCTCAGCAAAAACTAACCCTAAACAGAGAGTAACACATATATATAATAAATAAGGAAATGGGGAGGGAGGGGTAGGGGGGGCGTTGTGTGCGGAAGAGGCTGCAACACTCCAAACCTAATTAGGGCCAACCGATTTAGTCTCCTCGTTGAAGCCTGGACCGATTCAAACTTAGCGGTCCCACGTCACAGGCTCAAGCCATCCTCAGCTTGGACTTGAACTTCATTAATTAATTAAATTTGAGCTTGATTTTAATTCTACGAGTTTGAGTGTACTTATAAGTTGGCTCATATATTATGAAAGAAAGAAAATGATTTCAATATAAACAGTTCTTGTAATTAAATTAATAAAAACAATATAAATTTGGAGAAAAAATGACAAGAAGCCACTTGATATAATTAATTAACATACAATTTTTAAAAATTTTAAAAACCACACAGTTAAACTCTATAATAAAAATATATTTTAAAGCATATACATAGTATAGATTTTTAAAAGAGGTGGCTCACAAACTAATGAGTTTAGTTGTGGTTGGTTTGTGGAACCTAAGTTTGGCTTGTTAGTTAAAAACTGGACTCATAAACTATTTATTAAGTCGAAAAGGCACGGCTCACGAGCTAACGAGTTTAGGCAGGATTGATTCGAGACACCAGAGCTATCTCAAGACCTAGTTTCACACGAGCAGAAAGCTAAATTGATGCATATAATTTTTTAAGAAAACATTAATATAAACATATTAACTTTTCAATATTCAATTTGAAGTTTGGATGGATAAAATATGAATATATGGTTTCTAAATTTTATTATTTTCATAAAATTTCATTTGATTAGCATTCAAATGGACTAAAATACTCTTGACAAGAAGAGCAAGACCGCTAAAATCTAGGATGTTTGATTCTAATCTTATAATTATGAAGTTACTTCAGCGGGCCCAGACCAATTCTTTTTTTAGTATTTCCATTAATGCCTGCATGGATACTTGAAAGAAAAGATATTCTAGGTTTACTGGTTTTCTATAAGATTTAAAACAGCAGAACTCGACATTTGAGCCAACATTTTGAAGGGAAACATTTCGTTACAAAAAAATGACAACAAAATGACAGGATGTTTTAAATTCAAAATTAGAAAAGAGAGAAAAGGTGGTATGACTCATATTACATCAAATATTAAGCTGCGAGCTAACTTATCATAAATTTCTGTAAGGATATTTTTTATCAAATAACAGGGTATTCACCTGCAAACGCCTTAAAAAAATTTTACACCAACATTAATGGATGATATATCTGATGTTGAATATAATCAAAATTCAAAACAAATTGAAGAACACGGAAGGAGAGTTTAGTACCATATGCATTGCCGATCTCATTTATACTTCCAAAAGTGGCAACAAATCCAATGCAGAAAACCAACAAAAACCAGTTTATGACTGGGATATATATATGGCCCATGAACTTTTTCGAAGTGTGTATTATTTTGAGGCGAGGAAAACAGCCCAGAGCTGTTGCCTTCTTTATGCATGAAAAAGTAGCCGTTGTCATAGCCCTGCTTGCAATTAGTGCAGCTATCATAGCCACAAACACTACTGGCCAGAAAACTTCACCTGTACACAAAATTACAAACTTGTACCCGTCTACATAAAAGAAACAGCCATTGAGGCCAAGATACAAAGGTATGGTAGGAGAATCAGTATTTTTAGTAGATACAAATACAAAAAACTATACCCCACTTTCATAAAAAAGGAGCATGAAATAATTATTATTAGAGGCATTTACATAAATAGCACACCATACTTATGTATTTACATATCTCACACCTAAACTTACATATTTACACACATAGCACTCAAATCTTTAATATTACAACAAAAATAGCACTATTACCACTTATTTAAAGTGAAATATACCATTTCATGCATAGGTTTAAAATACCAAAGTGCTATGTAAGTAAATATGAAAGTTTAGGTGCGAGAGATGTAAAAACATAAGAATTGTGTGCTAGGTATGTAAATTTTCCTTATTAAAGTACTCGTGACATAACCATGAGTAGCCAAGAAGATAAAAATAAAAAAAGAAAAAATACTACATTCATTTCTTGAGTAAAAAAGCGTAGAAGTGAAGCGAAGGGCCCGAGGTGGAGGTGGCATCATGAAAAATGTGAAAATTGTTGGAAAGGTGGTCGAAGACTATAGGAACATAAATGCTTTATTCAGAAGTGGAAGACAAAATTAACACTAGTGGTGGTTTTGGTGATGTTGAGAAAATGTTTCGTAGTTTTGACTCATGTTAAATGAAATGAAATGTTTTATCAGATTAAAGTAATTTAAAGTTGAGTTAAAAAAAAAAATTGAATTTGAAGTTAAAAGTTAATGCCACATTACATGTGGTAAGTAGAAAGTAGATAAATTATTTGATGGTTAAAATATAAATATCAAGATTCAATTTTAAATTTAATTTTAATTCAATATACCACCTGGTATTTGTAGAATATGGCAAGTATCAACTCCTAGAGATATGAACAACAAATTAAAAATTAAAGACTACCTAATCATAAGTGCATGACTGTAAAACAGAAGATGACGAGAAAACACATTAGCTATTTGGCTTACTCGGCATTGATGAAAAGAAAACCTGCTCATTCTGAGTGGGATTTTCCATGAGAAATGCAGCTTGGCCAAGGTAAGCAAGCAACAGGCAGGGCAGAACCAGAAAAATGAAGGTCAACTGCACACATAAATTAACATGATAAAAAAAAAACACCCACGAGTAAAGGACAGCTGCATAAATTTCTCAAAAACTATACCTGAACTGATCTAACTGAGAAATAACAGAGGTCTGCAAACATGGCTTCAGAACCTGGAAAGAAGCAATAGTAGAATTTAATAATATTCAGCAATGGTTAAGTTACATTCATAATTGCATTAGCATAAAAATGTCAGCTAAAATAAACTAAAGAAAATAGTTTTAAACGAAGTTGAAAAGGAAAAGGTATATCGCTTGCCGAATATTAATAACGCATACTATATCTACTGATCATTAATAACAACAATATTTTTGGTGTTTTTAAAAATCAGATCATACCAATCGGCTTAACCAGTTCAACTGTAAACCTGCCCTCCAGCTAGTTTGGTTAAGTTTTAAAATCACTTTTGCACGAAAAAGACAAACCAGTCAAAACCGGCGATCAAACTGGGGAACTGGTTTGGTCTATTATTGATCATTTTTGGCTTTGGATTTTGATCGGATGGATAGAAAAAAAAATGAATAAAAATTGAGAGGAAAAACATCACATGTTAGAAAGTTTTGATATAAAATCATAGTCAAAATAACTAAGAGTGAATTGTCATAATTTTAAATGTTGTATATTGAACTAATGATAATATCATTATTGTCTAATTTAAATCATAATACACTAATTTTAATATTTAATATGACATCCAATTTGAACCTATTCTTCCAATTTAATCTCCCATCAAGATTTCTAAAACCTCAATATTTTCAATGATTTGGATATGTGACCTACAAGATCAGTTGTGCCATAATTAATTATGGCATATGAGTTATATCCCATATAAAAAGGCCCAATTAGAAGTAAAAACTTGCCAATTTGGACAGTCACATAACTAGCTATTATTTGAATTTTTTAGCTGTTGGACGCTTTTTAGTTAATTTAGTATAATTCAGTTTAAGAAATCAAAATAATTTCGAATGATGTGACATATTTATCAAGACCTTCAATTTTCTCCAAAAAATTCAAATATTCAAATCTCAGCTTTCTCATAATAAACGATTTCTCTTAAAAGGTTAAACTTTAAAATATAAATTTTAATGTTTTATTTTTCATTTATTTTGGCAAGTATTTGAATCTTATATTTTTATGTCAGAGTTCACAGATAATACAACTAAATCAAGTTGGCCATTAAACTTGATCTCCAATAGGGATGTCATGTTGAGACATGGAAATAATTTTCTCACTCACTTCGACTGTAAAATAAAAACCTATTACATTTATTTTTTACATGCACTTTCCATGCAGTCTCAAAACCTCCCAATTTCTTTAAAATTATTTATTATGTCACCTAAAACTCTACCCAATCTCTTTTCAAATCAATTACCCACCCAATAAAAAAATTAAAAAAAAATCAATTACCTACCATCCATAAGCATTATCAAAAGAGATACCTCTTCATTTAGCCAAGTCTAAAAATAGATGGCTAAGAATGGTCAGTGGAGTGTCTGGAGATTGACAATCATCTTGGCCAACGTCAAATAGAATAATTTTTCTATTGGGTATTTGACAACAAGCACTTAGGGGCTGAAAGTGACATTGGGAAGCATAAAACTTTAGCAGTAGGAAATTAATGGCTATCATAGGGATTGGTGATCAGCGAGGTGATCCAAAATAGGAGAGGACAAGCTCTCACCGATTTTCAACGAGTATGATTGATATAAAAATCGTGCACAAGTTTGCAGAGGGGATAAAAGTGAGCGGAGAGGAAGAGTACTGGTGAGGCATAATATTAAAGTGATCAAATATTTATCAAGTGAAATGAACGTCACTCTATGTGACCATGGATATAAACAAAGTTCGTCAAACCATATAAATTCTATTGTTTTCTTTTTCTGGTGTTTCTCCTTGCAGTTATTTTTTTCTAATTCTTGTAAAAAATATTTCCAATCTCAAAATGGTTCAAGGTACTTCCACTGTGCAACACATATTAATGAGTTCAATCTGATCAGAAACAGTTAGGCTCAATTGAGATGATGCTTACACTTTAGGTTGTTGTGATCCCAACCAAAAGGCTAGGTTAAAACTATGACAATGGTTAGTAGTTAAACAGGTTATAAAATTGAATGTCAATGATATTTGTAACTTGATCGTAAGTGAGGATATAACAAGATCAGAATCAGGTGAAAGTAGTTCTACTGCTCTGAGTCATGAGTAGAAAAAACAGCATAAGAAAATACAATAATGAAAGAAGAAACAGATCCGAACAAATGAACCAATCAAATATGCGGCGATGCATGTTGGCAATGCGGTAAAACAAACCACATAAAAAGGGCCTATCCATAGGGAAAGAGTGAACAAGCTTCAAATCAAAGGGTGGAATTTACAAATGTTGTAATGAGCTTTCAAATGCACTTGCAAATAGTCCTATAGATTTTTGGTTCTTAAACTAGAATGCATCTTTTCATTGAACGCTAAATAAAGAGTTAAAGACTAAATGTGATCATTAAGGAAATTAATAGAAAGATCAACTAGTTAATGGTAAACAATTAAGCTTTATGGGAATCGGTCATTTGCAAAATGTGATCATTAAGGGTAAATGAGGAAGCTTTAAAAAATTCTTAGCTCGGAGATTAGCCTAAGCTTTATTGGGCGCTATGTAAAGGTCATGTGTCTAATGTTTCTATAATGACTTGTACAAGACGACCAAAAGTGCAATGATGATAAAGTGTTGACGTAAAGAGGATGTCCTATGCATCTTGCCAAATGCCAAAATAACGGGAACATTTATTACATCTATCGTCGGTGATGGTGGAGGAGCAATGTGGAACATGCTTTATATCAAGTATGCATTTTCACAGATGTTACTATATTTTGGGATCAAGAAACAGCAAGGTGACAAAGAAAACATGCAAGTAAAGAATGATATGTTTATCACTAATGAATTAAGGTACTTCAATATCTCAGTTAACTTTTATGAATGACAGAGGGGGTATTACACAAAGATGTATCTACCAAGACGTTTCATTAAATTTAATCTTCAAAAGGAAGATTTTTGAAATGTAAAGTTGATTTCCTCACCATATATGAATCTAATTTCAAAACCTATTGCTTATATTTGAGCATATGTTTTTCAAGCATTAATAAAACCTCAACCTAATGTCTTTACAAGTATTTACCAAATATATAAAACTCCACCCAACTTGTAAACATATCAATCACCACTAGGCAATATATAAGGACATAGTAGCATGATGTTGAATCTCTCATTCGTCTAGAGAGATTGGAGGTTGGCACTTGCATTGATCAATGCCATATAAAGTGATTCCTTTGTTGGCTGCTCATCAAAGAACAACTAAAGGGAGGTGATGGTTATGTCGTAAGCAATCACACAGGGAAACTGATGGCCGCCACAGGAGCTAACGATATGCGAGATGGTCTTATATAGGAGGTGCTAAATTTTCCTGACTTGGTGAGCAGAACATTAGAAGCATTGTGGTTAAGTTTGAAGAGGAAAAGAGAGAAAAAAAAATCTAATGAGATAAAAAGTAAGAAAATATTTTTACTGTATATTTATCTCTAATATAATGGAACTGAGATCTTTTAATGTGATTGCGGTCTGTGGATGTGAATACTCTTAGTTGAATCTCATTAATTCTCTTATTTTTTAATGTTTATCCGTGCAAATTATCTTTTCAAGTTCTCATGTTTATTATCACTCCTTAGTGTGCTCTTTTTTCCAACTGCTTGAATCCAAAAATCATCTCTTTAAAGCGATCCAATAAAACTAGAATTTTCAGTGACAGTTGTCAGAAAAATAATGTTTGACATGTAAAATATGGTACATGAATAGTAATTAAAACAATAATAAAAATAAGAACAATTATCATCAATATCATTAGCCTTATCTTAATAAGTTGCCATTACAATATGAATCCCTATTTACTATTCTTTACACGAAGCATTACATGAGAAGTTAAATATATTTAGTGTAAATATTTTTGCATATCTCCAATCCATGTTACATTTAGTCTACATTTTCTTCTGAATCATTTCATTTTAATTTTATAGACTCACATTCCTGGTGTACCTTCGACCCTCAGCATGCAAGCTCAAATCATCGCAATCTATTTTTCATTACCTTCTATTAAAAAAAAGATACTCATCATAAATCATTATTTCTTAATATCTGTTCCTAGTTTTATTATACATTCATCTTAATTTAGATATCATTCGTTACCTTCACTCAAAATCCTAAATCTAAAATTTTATCCATGTAAGCCCTTTGTCTAGCCTTAACCTTTAATTGTACTTACAATGTTGGGCTAAATTATTTTACTTGTACTACATTACAATCTAAGATTCAGGGACGTTCAAGTTTAGGCGTTAGAGAGGTTGGAGTTGGATTATAGTTGTTTGAGATAAAGATAATGTTAAAATAATTAAGTTTCTTTACAAGAATCCTAAGCTTTATGCCTTTGTAACCAACTTTTGATCAATTCAAAATTCATAGATACGGAGATGTAGTAGTCATGAAGACGAGGTGGATGACCAAAACCAGAGGATGAGGAGGTAAGAGGTGGCTGGTTGTGAAGATAGTATTAGTGGTAGTGCAAATATCAACATAAAAAATAACGATTGCTAGTATGGGCAGAGGGGTCAAATGATTTCAGAATGCCATACAATGAGGAGGGATTGCAAGGACGATTGATGTTTTTAAGATCTCATCTAAATTTAAATTAATTCCTAATTGATATGTTACATAAACCAAATTATAAGGTTAGACGCATGGTTTAAAAATTGCTTTATTAAGGCAAGATGTAAGTCTCTAAGTGGATCAAAACAAAAACCACAAATAAAAAAAATAATAATAATAATAGCTCATAGATTTAAAAAATAAATCATATATATGTTACAAAACATTATTTTGCACTTTTTCACAAGCGCGAAAATTCTAAGTAAATTTTCAGTTTTCTAGCACCATCAGTGATTTACTTGTCACGAAATTTATATTTTAAGCAAGCATATAGCCTTTTTCTTTTACACCTTTTCTTAGTACTTCAACTTGAGAACCATATTTTCAAGCTAGATTTGTTTTCTAGTCAACTTTATAAACTAAAATGTAATAAAATGAAAACTGATAAAACAAAAACAAAAAAAAACTAAATAAAAATACATTTAAAAAGAAAGCATAGATTTCAAAAACCAAAAAAATCATACTAATAACATAAAAAAGTTGGCATTTATTAATATATCTAAAAATATTTTAAACAATAGTTGAACTAAATAAATTAATTAAATACAACAACAACAACAACAACAAAGCCTTAATCCCACTAAGTGGGGTCGGCTAAATGAATCCTTTTTCTCCATTGCGTCCTATTTAGTGTCAAATTTTCATTTAATTCTAATAAATTAAGATCATTTTTTATGCAATAAGCCCAAGTCTTCCTATGTCTACCTCTGTCTTTCTTAACATAAGTTGAATCTAAAACATCTACTCTCCTAATCGGATCATCAGGTGGTCGACGTTTAATGTGACCAAACCATCTAAGGCGGCTCTCTCTAATTTTGTCCGTTGTTGACCTCATTTTTGGCGAGGTCAAGTTTCTTCTAGTAGGATTGAGGATCTAGCCGTAGGTTTATCCTATTTGACTATCCTAGAAAACTAGAAATGGGACCCACCTTATTTTAGAAGTTCAAACCGTCTCTTTACTCGTTTTGAAGTTCTGCATGTTTCGTTCTTGACCTCTAACATTTAGAAGATCAAAACTAACGTGACGGAGCTCAAAAGGAGTCCCCATAAAACCATTAAGCCCTAAGGTTGCTCTGTGCACATTTTACACATTCGGGCGCACGAAATTCACAATTCAGACTGTCGACACGTTTAAACATTGAGATTCGCATCACACGAACATTTATTTGCTTCATAATTAATCGAATTTAAAATTAATTTTCAAAACGAATGATCGCGAGGTGAAATTTCGACGAAATTTGAATTCGACACATTTTTGACCCGATCGTCGACGAGATTGTCCGAACAAACCCGGATAACAAAACGGACTACGCTGTTGTGTCCGGAACGTCGATTTTAGCCGGGAAGGACACCCATTTTGATATAGTTTCGTACGGGGTCGAATTTCGCTCGAATTGGCGAATTTTAATTGAAATGATATATATATATATATATATATATATATATATATATATATATGTATATGTATATAATGATGAATGAATAAAAAAAAAGGAATTAACTTAAATCCCTAAACCTAAACTCACACATGCGAGGCCCCCCTCCCATTCACGACCCTTCCTGCTCGTGAATCCATCCGAGTCCGCCCCCCTCTTGTTCCGGTTGCAAGCCCTAACCTAATCCGGTCGAGCAGCCCTCCCTTCTCCCTTGCGAAGGTTCACCTGAGGTCCCCACCGTCCCCTCCTCGTATGTCCGCGTGCTCCTGCGCCTGGTAAAAGCTTCCTCTCCCTCGTCACCTCTCCCTCACGGGACCTTTGTCACTTCTGGCGGTTTGAATGAGCCGAGCAGCCCCTCTTTCCCTCTTCTCTTTGCCTATAAATATCCCCATCTGGGGAGGGGTTAGTGTTGGCCGAAAATTCAAAAAGGAGGGGGAGGTGCTGCCATTTTTTTTTCTTGATCCAAAGCTCAGGTAAAATCTTACTTGTTCCTTGTTTGGGCTAGGTGCTTTGTCATTCTTACACCTCCCTTTGGCTTGGTTAGCTTGCTTTAGCCATTAAGGCACAAGTTTTCCCTTTCATGGCTTATGTTTTTCCTTGCTTTGGCTAATGAATCAAATGGTGTCATTTATGCTTGATTTTGAAAGTTCATTCACATGGTAAGAATTTGGATTTTGTGCTTATGTTGAGGCCACTTTTACATGTTGAAGATTTAGGATTTATGCCTATTTTTCAAGGCCACTCTTACATGCTAGAAATCTGATTTTGTGTCTATGTTTGAAAGTTTACATACCAAAGTTTGGGATTTATGCATATGTTTCAAGCCACTTTCTCATGCCTAAAGTTAAGGGTTTCATGCTTAGATTTGGAACTACTTTCACATGCCAAAATCTGAAATTTACCCTTGGCTTTGGAGCCATTTTACATGCAAGAAAGTTTGAAGTTTAGGCTTGGCTTTGAAATTACTTTTCACATGGTAAACTTCATGTTACTCTTAGGCTTTTAAGCCACTTTACATGCCAAAAAAAACTTCACGTTCTCTTTAGCTTTTAAGCCCCTTTACATGCTAAAAAAACTTCATGTTTCTCTTTGGATTTGAAGTCACTTTACATGCTAGAAATCTCAAGCTTTTGGTTAAATTTTTAAAGTTCTTACATGGCAAAATTCTTAGGATTTTCTAAGTGTGACACTTTTTACTTGAAAGCTTTGCGACACTTTATCACATGTTGGGAAATGTTCAAGGCTTGATATATCTTATTTAAAAGAGATGGCATGTTTCTCTTTTGTTACTTAGTACACTTTGGCTCTGAGGCTTTATATTTCTGAAGCATGAAAGGACTTGTTTATTTTATGCAATTTTCGGATTTCAAAGTAACACCACATGTAGCACCCAAAACATGAAGATATGTATGCCTCTTTTCACTTGTTTCATTAAGCCTTTGCATATATAACATCTAAACTTTGTTTTTTTTTTTTTTTTGCACATATTCCATCTCGTCTTATGCATAAAGCAATATTTTGTTGGCAAGAACTTGGAAGTTTTGTACACTTGGCATTTTTCTCTATTGTTCCTTTATGTTGAAATGTCACATTTGGAAGGCTATACATGACTTGAAAGTCTCTTTCTCTATTGTGCTTTAGGTTGGAATGTTACATTTGGAAAGCTACGAGTGTCTAATTCTCATGGGTTGGGCTCATTTACTTTCAAAAGAGAACAGAAAAAAAAAAAAAGGAGAAAGGAGGAAGGGAAAGTTTGAGCTAGGCTTCATGTTATAGTTGTTTTGTCTTTCATTATCCTACTTTGGAACTTATGACTTCTCTACTATATTCATTACATGGAATTGTGGGGATTCAATGTTGTCTTGCATTCATTAGTTCATATGTAAATGACTTGATAAAATTTGTGCAATTTTCGGATCTAGAGATGGGCACATGCATAACTTCCAAAATTTAAATAAATGTTTGTTTGTTTTTCATCTATTTCAACACGTATTCATATGCACAACATCAAGGCTATGATTTCACACATGTTTCACCTCATTCCATGCATAGAAAGGGTGTTTTACTTGTAGGAGTTTGGAGTTCTCTTTTCTATACACGTCATCCCATGGTTTTGAGATTTCTACATGCCACACATAAAATACACATTTTACATACGCTTCACCAATTTCAAAACATCCACATGCCACATACATAAAATCTACTTTTCACACATCACTTCACTTGATCCTGAAACATTTACATGTTACATACATAAGACTCACTTTTCACATGCACCTCACCTAAATTTTGAAGTATTCACATGCTTCATCCATAAATTTTACATTTCACGTGTGCCTCGCCTAAATCTTGAAGTATCTACATGTTTCATATGTACCCTTCACATTTTCACATTCACTTCACTTCACTCTTCAAATACCTACTTGTGTCATTCATGGAAGTGGCTATTGGCACCAAATGCTTGTAGGAAGAGTGTGGCATTGTTATGCACATGCTTGTGCCACTTTTTTGGTGATGTCTATTGCATATATGAAAGAATGTCATTGTTCTTATGCTGTCCTTATACAAAAATCTGCACTTTTGCACTTGTTTAGGATTGGTTTAAACCATCTCCATGCTGCCCTTATGTAAAAATCTGCACCGTTGCATTTGTTCCGAGTTGTTTTAGATCACTTCCTTGCTGCCCCTATGTTGAGAATTGCATTAATGGTTGCCTTGCAAGTTTATTTTAAATGTTTCCTTGTTGCCCTCACTTAAAATTTATATTGGAAAGCTTCATTTGAGTTGCTTTTAAGTGGAAAAAGAAATGAGAGGAGGTGGCATGCTTACCACTTCAAAGAGAGAGTTGGAAATGTGATTCATGATTGGTTTGCCTTAAACTTACATGCTCATGTTGGGTGCATTTTCATTCTCATACTCGCTCTCCTACTTGTTTAATATGCTTGTTATGGTGCTTCATGTTTATGTTGCTTCATTATCATTTTGTTGCAAATATGCGATAGCTTGGAATTGATGGAAAAATTGAATATTGTTACATGTATACTTGTGCACTTCTTTGTTTGTGCAAATTGCAGGTGTGTGAAACGTGCTATAGCGTCGTTATGCTGTCCGATTTTTCTTGATCAGGTTAGTTTTTTTTTTTTTACTCTTTTTGAGCATGTCGCTCCCCTTGTTTTCCGGGCTTTTGGTTTTGATTTTATACCTCTCAACCTTTTTGTCTCACATCACCCCAAATACACACCACACTCACTCTTTTAAACATTCATGTGTCCAACATTTAAACCTCACTTTTCACATTTTCATTACTATCCTTCATTCCTATCACAGGCCACATTGTCACCTATTTTGTGAAATTGATACTCAACTTATCTGATCTCATTTTGAAAATTGAAGTGAATATCATATACAAAAACATGTCTTCCATGTTAGCCCTGCTATCGAGAATTGCCCCTTGCACCATGTTGAAGGAGTTTGTCTTATTTATCTTACACACCTCACAGTTACTTCTCTGCACCATGTTGGGAGTTGAGTCCACTTATATTTTTGTCCTGTTTTGAGGGTTGACCCGCCTCCTTTACGTCATTGATTTAGGCAGGATCATTCCCTCCTCTCGCTTTTCCTTGTCTCTGGTCCTTTGTTTCTTCTTGCTTCTTGGCCTGAGTCTTACACTTATATACAACGCATAAGTGTATGTATATAGTCTTTTGCTATATGTGGGGCCATCAAGCAAGACTATAAGTAGGGTGGTTAGGGTTGAGGACAATGATAATATTGCAGTTGGAAATGTTACGAGAGAATCCTAGAATAGTGCCTCCCGACTCAAAGACCCTAGAGAGGGTAGAAGAAGAAATTCACGACACTATTCGCCAGCCGTCGAGGTGTCTGTCGTTGTCATTCTTAGGTTGCTAGCAGTCCTAAGTCGATTAGGATAGTCAACATGTGGATCATGTCGTTTTATAAAATATTAATATAAATTTTAAAATACAAAACTACCCCCACTACAAAATAACATCTTTACCCATACACTTTTTTTTACTTGCATGCAAACCAAATGAAATGAATGAAAATTTTAAAAAGGTCCACGGTTGACTATCTGGATCAAGTTGGAACTGCCCTCTGGAGGATGACGATTTGGTAGTTAGTACTTGAGGTCGGGGTATACAACACAGCTCTGAGTCCTCACCGTCATCATGCTTACGGACTTTTTCAGACGTCTCATGGCTTTCTTACGGTTTTCTGTGAGTTTAGCGAGACGTCTGTGAGCTTTTTTAGTGTTTTTGTGATTTTTTTGCTACGATTTTTATATTTGTTCGTGATTTTCTTCGAGGTTTCCCACGGGACTTCTTTGCTTCTTTCTCGATTTTTTTTTTGTTTTCTTTCGTCTTTCTTTTGGGGTTTTCTTTCTCTCACTTTTCTTTTGAGTTTACCGCCAGATTTCATACCTCACATTTCCTGCACACACTCCAGCACACACCACGGGTTTAGACCTTCACCCTAATGCATTTTCTTGTTTTCTTGTAAGCTCTAATCTCTTTGTAGGAAGCAATAAAATATATATATATAACAGGTGGCGATGCATTGTGTAGCCAGCGATTATGGTACCTTCACAGTACCATTTCTTCTTTTGCTACGCTACTTGTTTTATCTTTTCATAGCACATATACCTGCTCAGTTTAGTCTTTCATGTTTACTTGTTTACAGTACGTATACATGCTTGTGATTGCTCATGTTTACTGCATATACACATGTGATTATTACTTCTTACTGTTGATTACACTTCGTAGCATGTTTTATTTCATTATCATTAGGTTGTTTTTTAGAGACTTACAGGGGACTCTAGGATAGAGGACAGTAGGACACCCGGTTTAGGAGGTAACCCGCGACAGGCCCTGAGACCCAACAATAACTATGCATATAAACACAAAATATAAACCCTAGACCTAGGATCGTTACAACGAGAAGTTCGAAACTTGGAGCAAAACTTCGAGGGCATCACGACGAGAATTCAGCGGACGAAGGAGGATGATCTACAGCAACAGAACGGGTCTACATCAGCAAAACCTTTCTTTAGGATTAAATAACAAACTTATAGGATTTCGAGGTATTTCTCCTAGAGCGACGTAAATCCTTACTCCGTCTTTTAGGCTTTTGCACAATTATGTTGTACGATATAAGTCCTAACACTTTAGGATTCCGAGGTTGTCGTGCGGTACAGTGTAAATCCTCATATCTTCTTAGGCTGTTTGTACGATCGGGTATCATGTGAATATAAGCCCTAAATAATAAAACATGCAGGATGAAATATCAAATAACATATTCTCAAATTAAAGCCAAACAAATAGGATAGCTGGGAAGTCACCGAGGTTTCCCTCGGATCTGTGACATCCCCTACTTCTTCATTCCTTTGGATTCCTAAAATAAACTGTTCCTATTTTGAATTGTTCCCTCTTGACTTTCTTATGTCCAATCTTGAAAACTTGAACTTTGAAATTCTTGAAAGCAGAACCACTGACTTAATCGAGAGTTTTCTTAAGTGACTCCCGTCATTTAAGATATAATTAACTATAGGGGCTTGTCCTTATAGGGAATTTTAGAACTCAGGTAATATAAACCCTATTTAATTCTTTATATTAAATAGGAGAACTTGTCGACTTATAAAAACTGGTTTCGCAGGCTAAACGGATACCGTAGATTCTTTAGTTAATTTAGTTGAGTGTCACTATTCAAGTGAAGTGCTTACCCTTCGGGATAAATGCATTGTCTGTAGTATTACACCCGACTAATCTAAACTATTTAATGTACGGTATCTCGTTTCATTTTTCAAAATTATACCTCATTATTTCAAATTAAAACTATTTTAAATTTAAACTACATTTTAAAATCACTCTTACATTCAAATTTTAACGGCCGACATCTGTCACTGGTGCAACACCAACTCTATTACGAATATATTCATTTCGCATTTTGTCTCTAAGTGTAAAGCCACTCATCCACCTAATCATTCTCATCTGGGCAACACTTAACTTAGCATTATGCTTCTCTTTTAAAGGCCAACGTTCAGCACCATAGAGCATTGCAGGTCTCACCACCATCTTATAAAATTTTCCTTTCAGTCTAAGCCGGACGCATTCCTCCACTTCAACCAAATTCTATTATTAACATCCCAATTTATATCACCATCACTTTGAACAATGGACAAATAAATTAATTAAATATTTAAAAGAAAATTAAAAAAATAAAATCTATAAAAGAGAATTTAAAAACAAACAAAATAAACACGAGAAAAGAGACAATTTTATTCAAAAATAATATTTATGGACAATGCTTGTTAAATTTTGCATCTAAGTCTATAATAAAAGCAAATTACTACCCATAACTTGAAACATAAAATAAACTTGAGATTTAACCACAAAATAACCATAACTTTAAATATTAAATAAACTAAATATTTAACAATAAAAGAAAATTTTGATAATTAAATTGAATATCGCACTATCATTATTTATTACAAAACTTTAATTATCTAGCATCCTAGAAGTCATTAGGATCCCATCAAATTGATGGAACAAACCGTTTTGAATATTTTGAAGCCCCTCTAAAGCCAACTAGTTTTTAATATGAAGTTAAAGCATAAATTAAACATTTTCTTCAGAGCTAAGTCAACGTCAAATTTTTTTAATCAAACTATAATATAACCAATGCTTGTGCTCATTATTTCCTTCTAAAAAAATTTGTTAAATCTATAATTAAATGACTTCTCAAAATAACAAACAACAAGAAGATTACTAATAATAATAACCTATTATTATAACTCTAAACTTAGGCTTTGTTTGTAGTCACTTTTTGTTTACTATTTTTGTTTTTATTTTCGGTCTGTTTTGTTTTCTATTTTTTATTTTTAGAAAATGTGTTTGGCAATGTTGTGATTTATATATTTTTTAAAACAAAAAAATATAAAAAATGTTTAGTTTAGTATTTTATATTAAATAAAAATCTATACTTTTAAAAAATAAATTAAATTATAATAACTACTAACAAGTTAATTAACTGGAATTATTTAATTAATAACTTACTAACATATTAATTAATTTAATGATTTAACTACTAACATGTCAATTAATTTAATTACTTAACATGTTAATTAATTTATTGGTAATTTATTGAAATTATTTAATTATTTAATTACTTTATTAAGTTAGGTTTTATTAACTTGAAGTTTTAATTGATTTAAAATTTTTGTAAGTTTATTAAAATTTTATGGATTAATCAAAATTTCAATTAATTTATTAAATATTTAATTAATTCACTAATTAGTATGTTAATTAAATTGTTTAATGTTTTATTTAATTATTTATATATTTAATTTAAGATTTTAATTTTATTATTATTAAGTTAATTAAATGATTAATGTTTTATTTGAATAATTATGAGTTTAATTGATTAATTATTAAGTTAATTAAGTATATTTATTATTAAATAAAATTGAATAATTATGAGTTAATTAAATTCATTTAGGTTCCACTTAAATAATTAATAATTTAATTTGATGATTATTAGTTTAATTAAGTATTTTATTAATTAGACGATTATTAATTTAATTAAGTTATTTTTATAACTCCATTAATTTACTAAAGAGTTAATTAAACTAGTTAATTAGTGGATTAATAGCTTGTTTGGTTACATTAATTTCAAACAATAATGATCAAGCTAATTTAAGGATTTAGGGGGCATAGCTCCGAAAAACATGTTTTCGAAACAACGAAAACAGAATTTACATGTTTTGATG